>PPOH02000259.1:197448-247404 GCA_003708465.2 Kazachstania kunashirensis
AACAAATACAATTTATTACCCAAACCTTTCCCTCTGGAAGCATCTCTTGTTAAACCCGCAATATCCCACACTGTTAAAGTTTCATATTGAATATCCTTTGATGCATATAACTTATACAGCTTTTCTAAATGTGGATTAGGTATCTTTAATAAGGCTTGTGAAGGGTTAATTGTTGCGAAAGGGTAATTTGCTGGATTACCAAGCTTTGAATTTGTTATTGCTTGGAAAAAAGTAGATTTACCGATATTTGCTAAACCTACAATACCAGCTCTTAAATTGTTTGTTGGTCTACCCAACAGCATGCTTTTATACTTGTTTTGCTATCCTTATTATCATTTATACCTGAAGAATTAAGTATCCTTAAATTGTATTTGTTTTCTCGAGCTTTTCGTCGTTTATTTTTTTCAGTAGGCCATAATTAGAAGTCTATACTGTCTATAATTGAGATGACCCATGTATGTGTATATATATATATATATATAATTATAAATATAAAGTATATATTATAACGATATCTATAATAATTAATTAGAGATATCATGCAAAGAATTGTAATGTTCACCAAGAGAATAACTATGTTTGTAGTAAACTAATTTCAATTCTGGTAATTTAGCTGCATCGTTAAACTTTTGTTGTGGCCTATCACTAAACATGATTAGGATTGTACAATCGAATACCTTTGATAATGCAAGTATCTCAATTTCACCACCCCATTTTGCTGTTGTTTCCATTTCTTTAGTATATTTGTCAATATCTTGAATTTGCATTGTTGTTTCATCGAATAAATACGGTATGAAAACATCTTTATTTTCACGAATATAATTACATGCCAATGATCTTAGCTTATAAATATCAAAATCTGAATGAGTTTCTTTAAAGTTAGGATGACGTAAGTTCAATTGATCTAAAATTGATGCAAACAAACAATGACCATCTGGTTTAATATCAAATTGTGAAACGTTATTAATTTCACATAATTTATCTATTGCATCTTGTTCAATTTTTTGTAAATTTGGTTGAACAGCAGCTTCTTTTCTTGCTTGCTCTTTCATTCTTTCAATTTCTGCTTCCCTTTTAGCCAATTTCTCTTTTTGTCTATTACGATATTTCCTTGGTTGTTGTTGTTGTTCTTGCTGTTTTGGTTCAACTGCGGTTGATTCGGTAGAATTTTTTCCCGATGCATTGGATAAATCTAATTGTGCTAATAATTCTTCAGGTGTAACTTCATCTGTATCAACCACATCTCCATTCAATCCTGCGATTTCTTGTTCATGTTTCAATTTCAAATCTGCTTGTAATTGTTCACATTTTGCTAATACTTGTTTTCTGGTAGATTTAGTGGCTTGTTTCTTCATACCAGTGATTCTATTTTGCAAATCTTTATTCTCTTTACGATTTTTCGCTAATAATTCCTCCATTTTTTTACCAAATCCAAATCCAAATCCAACTCTTCTGCCTCACTATGTCAACGTCAACGTCAATAGTTAGTGTGGGGGTGGAAATGTATACATAAATATATATTGTATTGTGCTCATCTACTTGACAATAAAAAAAATTTCAGCGCCTTCGGTTAAATCCAAATATTTTCACCGAAATTTGTTTGTTTGTTTGTTTGTTATTCGGTGTCTTGTGGACCGAAAATTCTGCCGAGACCCTTCAATTCCTAAGAAACGAACGTACTGGAATAGAATAGTCCGATGAAACTTTGAAGCCATTGAGTATTCAATTCTATGGTTCCGATGACTATTGAAGGTGATATATAAAAGAATGTCTTATTTCTGTAATGCAATTAATTAATTAAATTCTCGTAACTTTGTAATTAAAATTTTACATAAGATAAAATTTTTTAGTTTTTTAATCCAAAAGTAAATAAATGAATCGTATAACAAAAAATTGCAATAAGGATAAAATTAAAAAAGTTAAGCAGGCTTGTGATGAATGTCATAAGAGACGAGTTAAATGTAAATTTGATACTAATTTACAAAAATGTTCAAGTTGTTTAAATTTGAATGTAAATTGTGCATTTCATAGGGTTCCGTTGAAGAGAGGACCGTATACCGGTAGTAGAAAAGAAACGTTAACATTTAATAATATTGCTCAAGTACCTATTTCTCCAAGAAATTCAATTAATAGTGTTTCATCGACTAGTAGTAGAAGAAATAGTTCATCGGTATCTATTGAAACTAATGATATTGATATGAGACAATTAATTAAAATGATTGATGATTTTTATATTAAAAGGGGAAATAATGATTGGATACCTATAATACCGATGACGCAAAGAAAATTTATTGATAGATTTAATAAATTTAATAATAATAAAGTTATTAAATTTTTTTATGAAACGATTAAAATGATCAATTGCAATAAGGATAAATATAAATATAAGACTAATGAAATAATGTTGAATATTTTATCAATTGAATTTGATGAATTGAATAATGATGATATAATAATTTTTTTCTGTTCATTAATCATGTTGCAAGTAATTAAATTCAATAAAATACTATTTGGTTTAACCATTGGTATATTTAATGATTTAAAGAAAAAATTACAAGACGAGGATAAGATTATAATAGTGCATAGAATTGAATTGCTATTGAATATAATAGATTTATTAAATTCTGATGCGAGTGATAAATTATGCAATTTTTCAATTTTAAATTACACGGAGAAATATTTCACTAGTGATGAATTTAATTTATTTTTTTTGCTTAGATTACAATTTTTTGAAAATTTAAGAGAAATTAGAATAAATCCGAATTATGTAATTGATTTCAGTAAATTTTCAATGATTGAAAAAGAACAAAATTTAATTTCACAATATATGAAATTAATAATTCACAAGACAAAATTTATTAATCAATTAAATGAATTTGAAGTAATTGATAAACCGCAAGATATAATTGTCACTAAAATGAGAGAATTACTGAATGAAATCAAACATATTTTATTTAGAATTGTCAAAGAGGGTTCGAATGATTGTTTCATCAATGCGGTATTAGAAGAAACTAAAAAAGATGTCGAGGCAATCAAACATCTACCAACTTTTGCGCTATTATACTTAATGAACAACACTACAATCACAGGCAACGAAACACTCATCTTGCAAGTTACACAATCGATGAATGATCTGGTCGAGTGTTCGGGATTGTTGGGAGGCCTGCTGAGTGAAAATCGACTCGCCTCGATCCCCAGAACGGCCGCCCACAGCAGCGTGCTGGACATCAACAACATTATCAACCATGACAGCAACAACAACAACAACAACACCGAAACCCTGCCCCTGCCAATACAAGTGGCACAACGTCTCTCCAACAGGTGTATATGATTTTGATTTTGATTTTGAACTGTGTAGAATATATAGGTGTAGATATAAAAATATAGCCGCTGGCGGCTATTCTCTAAAAACATTGCAACCGAACTCACACGCCCGCATTTCAGGGGGAGAAACAACAGCACGTATCGCGGTGCACGGGTGCCTGCTCCCCCCCCCCCCTTGGCTGGCTGTCAGTTTTTGTTTGGGAGCGCCACAGAGAAAAAAGACTTGCTGTCTCTGTTTGTTTTTTGGTTTTTTTGCGTGTGTGCCCCTTGCGGTTTGTGTGTTGTTGTTTTTTGTTGGGGGGGCCAAGGAAGGAGCGGCCGGGCAATCACTCTGGTCGGCTAAATTTTTTTTAAAGTATATATAAAGAGAAAGAGTTTGTTTGTGGCAGCTGATTTGATTTCGTGGATTCGTTAAGGGACCCCTCGAGGAAGCAAGGAAGAAAAGTAATTCCCCCAACTATGTCAACCGTTAAGAAACATATCAAAACACAATCAACTTATGCATTTGAAAGTAATACATCAAATGTTGCTGCTTCTCAAATGAGAAATGCATTGAATAAACTAGCTGATTCTGTTAAAGACGATGACGAAAAACGTTTTAAATTTGAAACAGAATTAGATTCATTTTTCAGTTTATTTAGAAGATATTTAATTGAAAAATCTGCAAAAGATAATACTTTGGATTGGGATAAAATTAAATCACCAAATTTTGATGAAGTTATTAAATATGATTCGATTCAATCAGATTCTGAAAATGTTAATAATTTATCAAAATTAGCTGTATTGAAATTGAATGGGGGTTTAGGTACTTCAATGGGTTGTGTTGGACCAAAATCTGTTATTGAAGTTAGAGATGGTAACAGTTTCTTAGATCTGTCAGTAAGACAAATTGAATCACTAAATAGAAAATATGATTCAGATGTTCCATTATTATTAATGAATTCATTTAATACAGATAAAGATACAGAACATTTAATTAAAAAATATTCAGCAAATAGAATTAGAATTAGATCATTTAATCAATCAAAATATCCAAGAGTAATAAAAGATTCTTTATTACCTGTACCAACAACTTTTGATGATAAATTAGATTCATGGTATCCACCTGGTCATGGTGATCTTTTTGAATCATTATTATCTTCAGGTGAATTAGATGCATTAATTGCACAAGGTAGAGAAATTTTATTCGTTTCAAATGGTGATAATTTAGGTGCAACAGTTGATTTAAAAATTTTAAATCATATGATTGAAACTAATGCAGAATATATAATGGAATTAACTGATAAAACAAGAGCTGATGTTAAAGGTGGTACTTTAATTCATTATGAGGGTCAAGTTAGATTATTAGAAGTTGCACAAGTACCAAAAGAACATATCGATGAATTTAAAAATATTAGAAAATTTACAAATTTTAACACAAATAATTTATGGATTAATTTAAAAGCTATTAAAAGATTATTGGAAACTGGTTCAATTGAAATGGAAATTATTCCAAATCAAAAAACAATTGAAAGAAATGGTCATGAAATTAATGTTTTACAATTAGAAACTGCTTGTGGTTCAGCAATTAGACATTTTAATGGCGCTCATGGTGTCGTTGTACCAAGATCAAGATTTTTACCCGTTAAAACTTGTTCAGATTTATTATTAGTTAAATCAGATTTATTTTATTTACAACATGGTGCATTAAAATTAGATCCATCAAGATTTGGTCCAAATCCATTAATTAAATTAGGTTCACATTTTAAAAAAGTTTCAAATTTTAATGATAGAATTCCACATATACCAAAAATTATTGAATTAGATCATTTAACAATTACTGGTAACGTTTTCTTAGGTAAAAATGTTACTTTAAGAGGTACAGTTATTATCGTTTGTTCGGAAGGTCAAAAAATTGATATTCCAAATGGTTCTGTATTGGAAAATGTTGTTATTACAGGTAATTTACAAATTTTAGAACATTAAAACTATGTAATATCTTTTTTTCTTTTTTAAAAAAAAAAATTACCTTCATAACTCTAACACAACTATATAACTATATTTTGTGTTACACTTAATCTTATATGATATAATGATGATATATACACTATAATAGATTTATTTTTCTTATCGAATTATTACCAGCGTCACAAAAACCTATCTTGGGAAGAAAAAAATTAATATCTTAAAGGTACAACAATTCAATCAAATGTAAAATCTTTTACTAATAAAACCATTCACTAGTGATTTAATAAACTGAAAAAAAGGTAATGGCTTGAAATGTATCATACGATACCTACTTTAAAGGGTTTTTGTAAAACATATAAATATTCGATACAGTTCCCAATATCTATTCTATTCAAATAATCGTATTCTGAATAGACCAATATCATAGTAATTAATCATTGCCCCCCATTGTTTCTAATTTTTATAATATTTTTTATAATGCAATTTATCAATTTTTTTTGTTGCTTATGCATATCCTCAATTCTCGTGAGAGCTACAGAGACATCAACTGGTACTGTCAACGACCATTTCAATAGTATTCTGGAACTTTTGAAAGGCTCATTTCACGAGTATGATGGTGATTATTTCCATAACTTAGTCGAACTAAACAATACTTTGAGTAAGGATCCACAATCAGACTTGATTATGACTGATATTATTGACATGAGATATCAGATAATTTCTTTTAAAGTATTACAAAATAAAGTTAGAAAGTTTCAGATTAAAAATTTGGAAATTTTTGTTAATATTTATATTAACAAACAATTGAAGAATACTGAAATTACAGAATTTGAAAAATTACAAAAAACTTTATTCGCATTGAAATCACAATTAGAAACAATGCAATTTGTAACAAAATTATCCTTGAAACAATTGATGCAATATATTAATAATCAATTTATCAAATATAATATCATTAATAAGAAACAAATAGAAGGAGATTATGGGATGCTGACAGCTGAAGAAGACGAAAAATACGTTTTCCAATCAACTATTCTAATTGTGAAAGGCATCGCATATTTGGTAATTTGTTTTGCCGTAAGTTCAATTCTTTGCATGTCTGCAATTGGCACATTATTGACAGTACAATTAATTATTTGGATGCTTGTACTTGCTAGATGGCTTTCAGGTAACAGTTAAGTATCCTTATTTAAGGATTAATCTTCTTTTAGACACTCTGAATATTTTTCCAGAACTTGGTATGAAAAATTATAGGGCATGCAGCAACTGTTAACAATTCAAAATATTCTTAAAACCTGTTAGTTATGGTTAAATGGAATCTTATTTTTTGATAAAGGTACTTTAAAATAATTTTTTAACCCACTGACTTAATATATTTATATTTAAATAAACGTGCATATTCCATTCTCAATTTTACGACATTCCTTATTGAGTTTTTATTTTAAGCACATTATATACTCTAAATATCAAGCAGTTAAATTTACTTGATACCAGTTATACCAAACGTAATACTGCTTCTCATCAAGTTATTTCCAGATAGTCAAACCAAGAGAGTGATAATACTCAAAATGTATACATAGTTATAAAAATTTGATTAAAAGAAGAGATTTAAAAATACTTTACTTTCTTTTAAATTCAATATAATTATAATGAACAAAATTATATTCTTAACCCATCCAGCGTTATAATGGATAATGTTTAAATAAGTATGATATACTTTCACCGTTATGTAAACGACGAATAGCTTCCGCTAAAACACCACTGACATCAATGACATCTAATTTTGAACAAAGTTTCATTTTTTCTTCAAATGGAACTGTATTTGTACAAACAACTCTATCTAATTTAGAATTGTTAATATTTTTAATAGCATTACCAGATAAAACACCATGAGTAACAATAGCAATAACTGATTTAGCTCTATTTTCTAATAAAATTTCAGCTGCTTTAGCTAAAGTACCACAAGTATCTGCCATATCATCGACAATAATACAGATTTTATCAGTAACATCACCAACTAGGACCATACGAGAAACTTCATTAGCTCTAGCTCTTTCCTTATGAATTAATGCAAAATTTAGATCTAATCTATCTGCTAAACTTGCGGCACGTTTAGCACCACCAGCATCAGGGGAAATAATGATAGAATCCTCAAAATTAACATTTTCTTTAATATATCTAACAACACTTGGTTCAGCATATAAGTTGTCAACTGGAACATCAAAGAAACCTTGAATCTGTGATGCATGTAAATCCATAGTAATAACATGATCACAACCAGCAGTTGTTAACATATCAGCCATTAATTTAGCTGTGATTGGTGCACGAGATTTATCCTTTCTATCCTGTCTAGCATATGGAAAATTTGGAATAATAGCTGTGATTCTTCTAGCAGAAGCTGTCTTGGAAGCATTAATCATAATTAATAGTTCAAGTACGCGATCATTCACAACACCGGAACCAATTTGTGTGATAATGAAGATATCTTGGTCTCTAACGGATTCACCAATAGAAAAGGTAACTTCACCGGTAGGATCTCTCTTTAAGTAACAATCTGTTAAGGGAAGACCTAACCTTCTTGATACTAGTTCAGCTAGACCTCTGTGAACATCTGGAGCTAATAATTTAATATTATTGTTGGCCATCTCAGAATTAATCTATGAACGTATAAATGAAAGATGAAACTTTCGTTTATGGTATTAATAACAATTAATGTGAAAAAAGAATATTTCCTTCTTAACTGATTATAAAAGAAATAACGATAAAAATAGAATATATTGAATGTTATACAAGTTTGTACTAAAGACTAAGAGCAGATGCTTATTTTTTTTTTCCAAAATTTCTTTGAAAAAAATTTTTTGAGCCTTAGCTTGGATGGATAACCGATTTTCTAGTCATTGAAGCGAAGCGCGATGAGCTTCGCAAATAAATTAATTAAAGGGCATCCAATCGAGATTTGTTACAACTGATTTATATTTATATCAGCAGGTGTTGGGATTTTCTTTTTCTTCTTCTTTTTCTTTTTAGTGTTGGAAGACGATGTTGCAGTTTGTTGGATGACTACTGAACCGTTTCTTTCTTCTTCTGTCGCATCCTTGAACTTTTCTTGGGTCTCAAGATAAAACATAAGATCCTTAACTTGTTCTTCTAGATCTGTCTTCTCTATTTTCAGTTTCTCCATTTCCTTTATATGATGTTCATTTTGTTTGATCGATTTATCTAAATTCGCCTGTAAACCTTTAATGAGTAAATTGTTTTCAGTATCCTTGTCTCTACTTTCCTTTCGTATATTTTCAAGGGTTTTATGCTCCGAGTTCATTAAGATAGCCATTTGGTTTATTTGCTGCTCCAGTTTGTTGATTCTTTCCTCATCCATAATCTTATCTTGTTTTTTGGTTTCATCTAACTTTGCCTCATAGTATTCCCTTTGGGACTCCAGTTGCGAAATAAGAACTTGTACGTATTCCAAATGGTATTCTTTGTTCCTCATAAAATTTGTTAAAAGGTTACTATCCTTATCCAAGTTTTTATTACTGCTTGTAGAAGTTTCTTCAATTTGATGATTTTCACCTGCATGTTCTATATTTAAACCTACCTCAACTAACTTCCCATCTATTTCATTTTGGACCAATCTGTGAACATAATTATCACCGGCATAATCCCATACCCTCTGTGTTTTTATATCCATGGCAAAACAATGTGAAGTTGATTCGAAATGTTGAATAGCGTGTTTTGAATTATATCTGCCACAACCAATGTTACCACATACAAGGCATGCCCATAAATTCTCTTTCGCATCACATGTAGCACATTTAGGTGAGTCTCCCATTTGCTTTAGTAATGAATCCCTACTTAATCTGAAACTAGAAAACCTACAAACTGGACAATGGGAGTTCTTCCACTTATCTAGACATTGACAATGAAATGTATGTTGACATGGTATCGTGATCAATCCAGTAGTTTCAGAATCCATTCTCTCCAAACAAACAGGACATGTTGGTAGTTCTGTTTCTGTTTTACATCTTTCTGCATTATTGTAGTCATTCATTGTAAATGGATCTTTCAGAAGGTAAGGTAAACTTGTATCTGAATTGTTTTTTTGGTCATCTAATGTTACTGTATCATTCTGACCAAATAGACCCTTCCTAAATACAATTTCCTTTATGGAAACTACATGACACTTTTCTGGATCCATTTTACTAAAACTCTTCCCATTAAATTTTTCTTTAAATAATTTAGCATTAATTGTATCCTTGAATTTTATCAAGACCATAAAATTCAATCCGACTGTTGCATCCACATTTTTCAGTATTCTGAAATTTGATATTTGATTGTTAATAATATCAGTACCTATATAAAAATGTAATAAATCATGAACTGTGAAATATGTCGGTACGAAAAGAATGCTAACCATGGTATCATCTCCTGGAATAATAATTTCATCATCATTTGATTGGATATTTTCTTTTGGTGCTTCATTCAACTTGAATAATTTGATAATTCCATGACCTAAATATTTTGATGCAACAGAATCCTTATCTTCTGAAATCATCTTATTGGTTGGTAAAACTGTCTCTACGCACAAATCAGATTCTCGCCAGTCCTTTGTTATATTTTCACTCTTTGGAAAAGATATCTTATCGGTATTATCCAAGAACTCCGACTCGTCACAAAGAAGCTTAGAAGCTTTTTCAATGTCTCCTTGACTTGAGAAATCAATAACTAACTTGTATAACGGATCCATTAACCGTGGAGTCCAGTGTTATTTATATCTATATGTGATTATCTCTGAGAAGTATGTATTATGTCTTTTCTCCCCATATGTTGGTTATTTTTTTTTTCAAAATCGATGAATGAACTCTCCCCTATCGCCCTTACACGAGAAACGATGATATAGAAAGTCTATCGTTCACAATTATCCATGAGGCTGAGACATGACTACTCTATCAGTTCCCTAAGACATAACTACTCTATCAGTTCCCTGAGACATGGAACTGAGCCGCTGATCTGGTGTAAATATATTATAACCTGACCGACGAAGAATAAAAAAACTCTTAGAATGAAATGATAAACGTAACAACGGTAGTCTGATTGCGTCATTAAAAAATAGAAAGGTCACACATGTATAAGCATTCACTGTCGAGTGTTTATTAAGACATATCTCTTGTATGAGATATTCATACAAGAGACATCTCTATAGGAACGGGTAGTCATTTACTTATTACCCGCTCTTTTCTTTTTTTGCGCCTATTTGCGTTGCTTTTTTTTTTTGCTCACCAGACAGATCTGGATTGCTTTTTTAGGCTCTGCATTAAGTTGCTTTTTTTTTTGACAGAGAGAAATAAATTAATATATAAGGTCTTGAACATGTTGTAGCCATCCAAACTATTTATCATTGTAATTTATTATTTATTCATTAGTATTTGTTATAATATAACCATACTCAATTAACTCACATTATACAAACACAATAAAAATGTCTTTAACTCAAAAACCATTATCTGTTAAAATTAACGCCGCTTTATTCGATGTTGATGGTACTATCATCATCTCTCAACCAGCTATCGCAGCGATGTGGAGAGATTTCGGTAAGAACAAACCATATTTCGATGCTGAACATGTTATAAATATCTCTCACGGTTGGAGAACTTATGATGCCATTGCTAAATTTGCTCCAGATTACGCTGATGAAAGATTCGTTGCTGAATTAGAGGGTTCTATTCCAGATAAATTTGGTCAATACTCTATTGAAGTACCAGGTGCCGTTAAATTATGTAACGAATTAAACAAGTTGCCAAAGGAAAAATGGGCAGTTGCTACATCTGGTACTTGGGAAATGGCTCACAAATGGTTCGATATATTAGGTATTAAAAGACCATCTAATTTCATCACTGCTGGTGATGTTAAGAATGGTAAGCCACATCCAGAACCATACACCAAGGGTAGAGTCGGTTTGGGCTATCCAATTAACGAAGAAGATCCATCTAAATCCAAGGTATTTGTCTTTGAAGATGCTCCAGCTGGTATTGCCGCTGGTAAAGCTGCCGGTTGTAAGATCGTCGGTATTGCTACTACATTCGACTCAGATTTCTTAAAAGAAAAGGGTTGTGATATCATTGTTAAGAACCATGAATCAATTAGAGTTGGTGGTTACGATCCAGACACCGATGAAATCGAATTAATCTTCGATGACTACTTATACGCCAAGGATGATTTATTACAATGGTAATAAACTTGTTAACGATAATCAAACACAACCTTTATGATCCCATTCATTCTCATTTCAAAATATTCTTTGATAGACTTTATAATTAATTAATACATATATATCCACATTATACAAAATAGATAGATTCAACAATATTACTCAATATTTCACTAAAATATCATATCTTTTGTTATACACAGCTAATTTCTACAAACAATGCCCTCTTGTAACTATTAGAACCCAGAACCGTATGACAATCGATGACAACAAATGGTATTACGACTATGTAGCCACTCAGCTCTTCGTGGGATGGCATTTCCTAATGTGCAGATTTCCGATGCCGAATCGGTGTTACCATGGAGGCGGTCAGCGGCAAAATAAAATTGGCGATTGAAAAACATGGGCTATATAAAGAACACATCTTTGAAGTTCATTTTTTTATGTTGTAGTTTTTACCTCTTCTTTCAAGGGAAGTGAAAATTCATTTGAATTTGTTTTTAGTTAAACAGCATTGGTAATTTCACTACTATATATAGAATAAATGAGATATGCTTACTCATCCTATCATTTATATTTCCTTTTAGACGGCAATGGTAAATGTGTCTCAATCCCAAAAAGGAAAGTTCCGGGGGGATCATTCTTTTTTTGACTATTCAGTGCGGGAAAAATGAGAAAGTCGGGTTTTGTGCGGGAATTTCCTAATGTAGATAGGGACCCTATTGGTCCATCATCTAAGTTAGTTAAGTACTACATTGTTATTTTAATAAGTTGCTTACTCGATGTTAATTGGGTTTCACGTAAAAATTGATTTAATCATTAAATAACATATATATAGTCAGGCAAAACCTTGTGGATACATTAGAAGTTAATCTAAGTATATCATTTTATCATTTTAACCATTATTTACAGTTTTATAAATCAAACTCATATTCAATTTGCATTAAATCAGATTAATAAGGTTCAGTTTAGCTATAGTATTTTTTCATTTCTCTTAGCCTTTTAAAATTTAATTATTAATTAACGACGTTTTCAAAACAAAATAGCTAAGCAACTCAAAATCAAATATATCCTGATAAAAAGATCTCCATAAATTGAAATAGAAACAAAATATATATAATTTGCATGCATGGTTGATGATTCATACTACATTACACCGCATGAAGCTGCGTTGGCAGTTGTGGCAACTTCAATGAAAAAAGCAAGATTGCAACTAGATATCTTAATTATTAATTCCATATTAGGTGGTATTCTTTTCAGTTCAGGTTCCGTACTATTTGTTGCATGTCATGCTGAAAATTTAGATATGTTGGAAAAAAATCCAGGTTTGTTAAATTTTCTTGGTGGTGCAACATTTTCGGTTGGTTTGTTTTATGTGGTTATAATAGGTGCAGAATTATTTAATTCCAATATTTTATTCCACTCTGTTGGTTTATTTAGAGGAGCTATATCAGTTTATGATTTACTGATATCTTGGTTTATAAGTTGGATCGGTAATATTGCAGGATCGCTATTTGTGTCTTATCTGTTTATTTATGTATCTGGTATTGCTGAACATGAAAATTGGGAATACAGTGCTAAGGCTATTGCGGAAGATAAAGCTGCATACTCATTTATGCAAACATTTTTAAAAGGTATCGCTGGTAATTTTTTTGTTTGTTTGGCAGTTTATTTACAACTATTGGCTAAACCAATTCATGTTAAATTTCTATTAATGTTACTGCCGATATTTACATTCGTGTCATCAAATTATACTCATGTTGTAGCAGATATGACAATGTTTTACATTGGTATGTTATGTGGTGCAAATGTGTCTGTTGGTAAATATGTTTGGAAACTATTAATTCCTGCATCATTGGGAACAATCATTGGTGGTGCTGCATTCGGTCTTGTTATTCCATTCTACTTACATTTGGTCGTTGTTGAACGTGATAGAGCTAATTTATCATTACCGGAATATGAAGCGAGAGATGAGCAACCCGAACTAAATATGGATTCAAGAGTTGTTAGAGTTCCAGTAAAGGAGATCGTCGATTCAAGTGATGATTCAGACAAAGATAACGAAATTTATGACGAAAAGACTGACAATAATGAATCGAAAAATGAAAATAACGGCAAATCTATATCTTCTTCCAATGATCAATCATTAATGACGGCATCTAGGAATACTAGTGACACACCAACTGTTGAGATTCCTATTCAATATTCACCTATTAGACCTCATACAACAGGTATTGATATGAATGCAATTTCAAGAGTAAACACAATTAAAAGTATTTCTAGTCATATGAGTAAACAAAATAAAATGAGATCACCACCGGGTGTATTTCCCGTTAGAGGAATGGGTAAACCGTTGGCTAAAGAACATACTATCGAAAATTCGAACTATAACGCTAATATTTTGAGGCAAATAAAGACACATACCATTGGAATGCCTGGATTTAATTCACATGAAAACGATGTAGACCTTTTACGGCATGTTAAGACAGCTGAAATGGATGAAGAAAGATTGTATATAGATAATGAAATGAATAGTAAGTATAAAGTTCCAGAAGAGAAATTGGGTGCTAAATTAGAAAAAGCTATTACAAGATTAGGAAAATCAAATGAATATAAAGATAGTCATTTAACTTTACCACAAACTATTCAAGATACATTTCCGCATAACGATAAAAATAAATCTCGTAATTATGGTCCTTCTGAACAACCATATCAAGAAAACGGTACACAAAATATTAGAAAGAAAAGGACAATGAGTGCCAGCAGTTTATTCAACGCATTATCAAAGCAACTGAAGAAACGTGAAGATTCCGACGTGGATGAATTTTACAAAAGAATGCATGATGCGGGTATTACTTCAAAAGCAGCATTAGCATCAGATAACATAGCTGGTCAAGACCACTTTTCTCATTCAAATTTTCAAGATCTAAAGAAAGAAACATCACAGAAGTTTAAGACGTTTAATACTAAGGATTCACAGAATGCTGTAAAACGTAATTCAATGTTAGGTACTAAAACAGAAAATATGAAAGTTAGAAGAGAACCACCTGAACGGAAGCGAAAGGACAGTACATTTGAAATGAGTAAAGTCAACAAACTTTCAACTCCGCACGTTGTGGGTAGTGACAATATTTCAGCATTTAGTAATGTAAGTGAAAGTATCAATAGTGAAAACAGTAGCACCCAATATTCTGAATCATCGTCTGAACCCATCACATTGACCACGCAACCTCCTGATGACTGACTATTAGAATCCTTTAAATCAAAGAAGAAGAAAAAAAATTTCTTAACGTTCATCGAAACTTTATTATTCCTGTTAGAATATTGATTAGTAAAGTTTTTTTTCTTTGTTTCCGAAGTAAGGAATCAAGAGAACTATGATGTTTTGGACGCAACCAAAATTAATTTATATAAATCTATATTCTTTTATATGTTATGGTATACAATAATGACATTTTTTTAATTTTGTTAATAAAATATTTTTCTGTTTTGTTGAGTTTGTTTGATTAAGATTCTCTATGTGTGTTTGAATGTATGATGAGAAGTTTGTTCTGATTTAATGAGGAATTGAATTTACGTTCATTACTTGTGAAACCACTTTATTAATCAGAAAAATCGGATAAGAAGGACCTTCTTCTGTACATACATGATTTCTTTTCAACAATTTCATTACCAAAATGATATCTAAATCTTGTTCTTCTGACAATTTACTTAAATATTCCCATGTTGCGGGTACAGATAATAATTGAATACCTGGTACAGTTAAATCCATTGGATATTTTTGTGTTATAGAATTACCAAATTGGTGTATCATTGAAGTGGTGAAGGATTCATCCTTTGTTGGAAATGAAAAAGTAGATTCATCTGATAAACTTGATGGTGGTGATAATGCAAGATCTTGCTGCCTTAGTTGTAATTTTTTATTTTCTAGAAGTAATTTATTTTCTGCATTAATTTTCATATTTAATTTTTTCAAATCATCAATTTCTCTTAATAAAGTTTGTCTATCCAATTCGCTTTGATATAATTGATCTTGTAATTCTTTTAATTTTGCTTCTTTACGTTCTCTAAAAGCTTTTTGTGCAGCACGATTTTGTGCTTTTTTCTTTGCTTTATCATTCAAATCATCGAATTGGTTATTACTAAATATGCTACTATTTGATTGACTACGTGGTGATCTCGTATTTAAAATAAGCGATTCTTGTGAAACTGGGGGAAAAACTCCCAAAATTCCGTTTTGTGATGGTGAGCTTTGTGTTTGTTGGAAATCTGTGTGTTGAAATAGTAATTCGCCAGGTATATTGGTCGATTGTAAAGAGTTTGTTGGTAATGGGAATTGCACATCTAACGATGGACCTTGTACCATAGCATGCGCATTTTGTAATAAATTTTCTTCATTATTCATAGATTGGTCCAAATACATCTTCAAAAATTCATATATATATATATAATGTATTCGTTCTTGTGTAACTATTGAAAACTAGCTCTTTCTAGTTTCGTAACTTCTTGTAAGTATGCCGTTCAAGAGTTTTTAGTGAAGTTTTTCTTGTTTCTTTTTGCTTTAATATTAACTGGTAAAACCTGAGAAACGCGTCTCTAGGCCAACGCTCCCAAACAGGAAATCCCAAGATTTGGTAATTTTGTTTACTTAAGAAAGACATTACCCTAACTGCTCACCGCGCCAGCCCTAGGGTACGTGTCGGGGCTTCTCATTTGTCCCACGTGGAATTTCTTTTTTGCTCATTTGTCCTTGTTATGTCTTGCCTGCCCCACGCACCGCTCTTTCTGAGCGCCATCGCAGATACATCAGTAGCATCAGCCACTTGCCTACGGTTCTTATTCCTGCTGCATGCTTTCCTAAGAAAATACCATCGCCGGGAGAACGGGCTCAGAGCACAGCGTACAAATGCAGACGCACCCCCCAGATTACCGCAGCCCCTCGAGGCATCCCATGTGTACGGTGCATCGTCTCGGAACTGTGCTGCGTGGTGTTAATAGTTCGAGTGCTGAAACCACTGTGGAGCTTTGATAATCAAGCGGAAGTTGAAATGCAACATACTGACTCGGCAACAAGAGATGGATCACTATATATAGGAGGGCTTGTTTATTTCTTTGGTATGTTGATGCAATAATTATTCGTTTTCAAGGGCAGGTGATCAAAGTATATCTCAGTTGAAATTGTATTGTGATTATTAATTAGATATATTTAATAATTAATATATATTTTTTACATTTCTATATTCTAAATGAGTAATACATTCGATATTTTTGAAAGAGCTGTACAAGATCCGTGTTCAGATGCGGTAGATAATGAGGATTGTGATACAACTTCTATCAATGAAAAGTCGTTGTTAGAAGATGTAGATTTACAAAATTTGAAATTGGGTAAAGGTAAACATAAATTAACGAAAAGTAAAACTACGCCTGATTATTATGAAAGATCTAATATGCGTCATAAGTATATAAATAATTCAAACAAAACATACGATGGTAATAAGGGTGTATCATCGACTTTCTTACGCAGCACATCTAATACTATAAATACAAATACAAGGAATAGAACGAACAGTTGTGCGTTTATCCATCAATCGTCAAGAAGACCTTCTTTTAATAATGTACCGAGGAAAACAGGTTCGGTGGTATCAATTGAACTCGAAGCAAATGATAATAATAATAATAATAATAACTTAAACGACAATGGTACAACACTCTTATTCATACCTTTATCTAGAGAATCATCTTGTTGTGCCATACCAAGTCATGTTTATGGTCTAGAAAAATATGTCAGTTGTGAATTGGATGAATTATCTGTATGTGATGATTACGATTACTCTAATAAAAATACTATGGAACCAAATTCACCTACAAGTAGTAGCGATACAGAAAATTTAATATTTGAAAATATTAAAAATAATAATAGTAACAGTTATATTTCTTCCCCAGTATCATTGCAATCGTCAGAAGTGGATCTTTTATCCATCCCATCACATATTAAGAAACATTTCAACTATCATTTCCCATTATTCCATCACGATCGTAATTTTCAGCAGCATCATTCTGTTCATGAACAAAAAATATTCAATGAACAGAAACACATAATTAATTCAAACTCAAAACCAGCGAATGCATTCGATGAATGTGACAGACATGTGTCGGCTATTAAAACATCTCTATCTAACGCATTCTCAACATAATCTTCTATATTAAGTTTATAATACCGTATATTCATTTATAATACTGAATATTTTTTATATCATATATGCTGTGATGGCTGGGTTCTCCTGTTTTTAAAAAAGTTATTACTGGAAAGAAAAAAAAAAAGATGTTAGAACAGTTTTTTTAGATATTTTAAGTGGTAGTTTGAGGTTAATTTAAAATAACAAACCCACGTTGCCGAACTGATAATATTGTATTTTTTTGATACCCAACTGAATTAAATAATAGGCAGTTTTTGTACCAGTTCTCCTTCTTTTTTTTTTCACTATAAAGTTATTTTAGAAGGCTCAAATGGCAATGGCAAATAGCGTCGGTTTTGATGAACAAAACTATGTAAAGTCAGATAGCAACTTCATCCCATGTGACACCCACATTGTGGTACCTGATGATAACTTAGAATTATTAGATGAAGAACAAGTGGTCCACCATCATAATCACTTCCATAATAGTAATACTAATACCGATCAAACTCATGATGGATTGATTAATAATACTACAGAGCACGCTTGTGCTTATTGTGGTATCGATTCACCTACATGCGTCATTAAATGTAACCAATGTAATAAATGGTTCTGTAATTCTAAAAATAGTGCTAATAGTTCTCATATTATTAATCATTTGGTTTTATCTCATCATAATGTTGTATCATTACACCCAGATTCAGATTTAGGTGATACCGTATTAGAATGTTACAATTGTGGTAGGAAAAATGTATTCCTATTAGGTTTTGTTTCTGCAAAAAGTGAAGCAGTTGTTGTATTATTATGTAGAACACCATGTGCTCAAACTAAGAATGCAAATTGGGATACGGATCAATGGCAACCACTTATTGAAGAAAGACAATTTCTTTCTTGGGTTGCCGAAGAACCAACCGATGATGACCAATTGAAAGCAAAATTAATCACACCAAGTCAAATTTCAAAACTAGAAGCTAAATGGAGATCTAATAAAGACGCGACGTTCAATGATATTGATGCACCAGAAGAACAAGAAGATATTCCACCCTTATTATTAAGATACCAAGATGCATATGAATATCAAAGATCATATGGTCCATTAATCAAATTAGAGGCAGATTATGACAAACAATTAAAGGAATCTCAAGCTTTAGAACATATTTCCGTTACTTGGTCATTGGCTTTAAATAATAGACATTTAGCATCTTTCTCATTATCTACTTTTGAATCTAATGAATTAAAAGTTGCAGTAGGTGACGAAATGATTTTATGGTATTCTGGTTTACAACATCCAGATTGGGAAGGTAGAGGTTATATCGTTAGATTACCAAACAGTTATCAAGATACTTTTACATTGGAACTAAAACCAAGTAAAGTACCTCCTCCAACTCATTTAACGACTGGTTTCACAGCAGAATTCATCTGGAAAGGTACATCATATGATAGAATGCAAGATACTTTAAAGAAGTTTGCTGTTGATAAAAAATCTATATCCGGTTATTTATACTATAAAATCTTAGGTCATCAAGTTGTTGATATTTCATTTGATGTAACTTTACCAAAGGAAATGTCTATTCCACATTTTACCAAATTAAATGCATCACAATCTAACGCTGTCAAAAGTGTCTTACAGAAGCCACTATCATTAATTCAGGGGCCACCAGGTACCGGTAAAACAGTTACCTCGGCAACTATTGTATATCATTTGTCCAAAATTCAGAATGAAAGGATCTTAGTTTGTGCTCCATCTAATGTTGCTGTAGATCATCTTGCTGCAAAATTGCGTGATTTAGGTTTAAAAGTTGTTAGATTAACTGCGAAAAGTAGAGAAGATGTTGAAAGTTCTGTATCAACTTTAGCCCTTCATAACATTGTTGCAAGAAGTTCTCAAGGTGAATTAAAGAAATTACTAAAATTAAAGGATGAAGTTGGTGAATTATCCGCGGCTGATACCAAGAGATTTGTCAAGTTGGTAAGAAAAGCTGAATCAGAAATTTTATCTAAGGCAGATGTTGTTTGTTGTACATGTGTCGGTGCTGGTGATAAGAGATTAGATACAAAATTTAGAACAGTTTTAATTGATGAAAGTACTCAAGCCTCTGAACCTGAATGTTTAATTCCCATTGTAAAGGGCGCTAAGCAAGTTATTTTAGTTGGTGATCATCAACAATTAGGTCCTGTCATTTTGGAGAGAAAAGCTGCTGACGCGGGTCTAAAGCAATCTCTTTTTGAAAGACTGATTTCTTTAGGACATGTTCCAATTAGATTAGAAGTTCAATATCGTATGAATCCAAACTTAAGTGAATTCCCAAGTAATATGTTTTATGAAGGTAGTTTACAAAATGGTGTTACCATTGAAGAAAGAACAATTCCAAATAGTACTTTCCCATGGCCAATCCGTTCAATTCCTATGATGTTCTGGGCTAATTATGGTAGAGAAGAAATTTCATCTAATGGTACTTCTTACTTGAATAGAATCGAGGCAATGAACTGTGAACGTATTATTACAAGATTATTTAAGGATGGTGTAAAACCCGAACAAATTGGTATCATTACACCCTATGAAGGTCAAAGAGCATATATATTACAATATATGCAAATGAATGGTGCCTTAGATAAAGAATTATATATTCAAGTTGAGGTTGCATCTGTTGATGCTTTCCAAGGTCGTGAAAAGGATTATATCATTCTGTCCTGTGTTCGTGCTAATGAACAACAAGCTATTGGTTTCTTACGTGATCCTCGCCGTTTGAATGTCGGTTTGACTCGTGCTAAATATGGTTTAATTATTTTAGGTAACCCAAGATCTTTATCAAGAAACCTTTTATGGAATCATTTGTTAATTCATTTCAGAGAAAAAGGTTGTTTAGTTGAAGGTACTTTAGACAATTTACAAATTTGTACCGTTCAATTAACAAAGCATCGTCCTAAAAAGGAACAATCGCGAAATGGTAACGACTTCCAATTTAATATGGGTATGGTTTCTGATTTTCCAAATGAAAATGATTTTGATACTCAAAGTTTAATGTCTTTTGGTGCTCCAGGGATGTCTAACACATTTGATAATAACTTTGCTCAAAACAATGATTTTTCTTCCTATTTAAATAACGGTAACTACTGGAATTTTGACAATTATAAGGATCCTCAAAGTTCGAATGTCGAACAAGGTAACATTTATAGAGCTGATGGTCAGCAATTAAACGCAAATTTTGCACAAGAATTAGATAGCCATGATAATGCAAATTTTAAAAACCAGAATTCGCTAAGCAATCAATTGAACTCCCTTAATATTTGAGTGTCTAGTAATTAATATCTATTAATAATCGAAGAATGTCTAGGTACTATGAATGTCAGTAGATTATTGACCTCTTTATACCTATAGCTTTGTTGAAGGAAGTGTTTCAAAAGAAAATCATACTTATGATAATATTTAAAGGGACTATATGCATTTTTTGTGGTACTAATTACAGGTATTTACGTAGAGATATTTATATATATAGTTCAACTTTCTATAGCTGTCTGCACATTGAATATTAATGCTTATATATATTACTTTCTCTTATTAAATGTTAAAAAAAATAAAAAGATAGAAATTTATTATTCAGTTCAAGTTTCATTTCTGTTTAAATAATTAACTGCTAAATAAAATTTAAAAAACAATTGGACGAGTTGGGAATCGAACCCAAGACCTCTCCCATGCTAAGGAAGCGCGCTACCAACTACGCCACACGCCCGAATTATTGGTGTTTTCAAGTTCCTAGCTAGTATTTTAAACTGTAATACTATGGAAATGTTTTATCACTTTTTAGTCGTGAGAAATCAAAACTAAATGCACTTTATGAGTATTCTTGAATCGAATCTGATAATTCTTTTAGTATGCATTTTTTTTCGATTGTTAACCGACTTGTGAAATGTTGAAAGCATGTTCTAGATGATAATAACTTTTTGTTTGAAATATTAGCTTTTCAGAAAATTTTCTTATGGATTATTAACAATGGTTGTAAAACATGAAAAGTAACTCACCTTCGAAATACAATATTGTCGACACATCTATCATGATTTATAATATGTCATCTAATACGGAATATGCAACGTATAATAAGATGGATAGGGGTTCGATTGGTTCAACAATGATAAATGTTAGTATCTTTTAGTTGTATTGTCCACTTTTGCAAAACTACAAGAAAGCTTAGATCGCTATTTCTTATGTACCAGAAGAATAATTTAGTAGATATTGATTTAAGTATATAAATGTATATAGTTATATATATAGTAATGATTTATGAAATATAATTAAACCAGCTTGATTTTATAAGAAAAAAAATAAATAAAATAAAATGAGAAGGGAAGAGATAGTAGAATCATTATTCATTTCGCTGATGAAACAAAATTTATTTTAGTGAGAAGACTTCTGGAGCTTCACCTTCTGGACCGATGTATTGTGGATCTCTCCATGGACCGATATCGGATAAGTATAAACCACCAGTGGCTTCATCGACTTTAGATTTACCACCAAATTTGGTTGGTAAGTTTTCCGCTGGAATTTGTTTTAATAATTCTTTTTGGTAAGATGAACTTAAGATGAAAATTTTTGAAACTGTAACAGGATCTAAGAAAGGCTTAAATAATCTAAATGCTGTAGAGAAACCGAATGGAGCATTAATTAAATAAAACTTACCCATACGTTCCGGATAGTAATTTTGACTAATAAAAGAAGCTTCTTTAACATAAGTTAGAACACTGTAAGCGCTTGAAA
The DNA here is from genome assembly GCA_003708465.2 of Kazachstania kunashirensis. Lineage (NCBI taxonomy): Eukaryota > Fungi > Ascomycota > Saccharomycetes > Saccharomycetales > Saccharomycetaceae > Kazachstania > Kazachstania kunashirensis. The sequence goes on from PPOH02000259.1 coordinate 219,854, forward strand.
TAGAGATACCCTTTAAATCCATAATTGTACATGAAGTTTCAACTAAATAACCAGCAGCTCTTGAACAAGCTGGAACTCTAAATTTAGAAACAGATTCATATTCCCAAACTAAATTCTTTAACATACGTTCTTCGGTGGTAATTTTAATCATTTCTGGTAAATTAACAGCACCTAATTCTTCGAAATAAACAGGACGACCATCTTTGTCAGTCTTATGATAATATTGTGGATAGAATTTAGCAACTAATGGCTTTTCCTCATAATGGAAATCTTCTAATATTGTGTTTGTACCATATTCTGTTCTCCATTTTTCGCAATTTTCAAACATTTCTTGTGATAATTTAATATCAAACTTTCTTGCTCTTAAGAAACGTAATAAAGTAGAATCATCTAAACGTTCTACAAAACCAGCATTTTCTAAATTCTTTCTAAATTCTTCTAAAGTGGCCTTTTGGGCATCATTTAAATTGCCTGGAGTACCTGATAAAGATCCATTTTGACACACTTGTGGGTAAGATTCTAATAATTTTTGTTCTTCAATCTACATATATCAAAAATTATCCTCAGTTAGTATAAAAATTGTTTATATTTTTCATCAACATTGACAGATCATCTTCATTCATTTTCGTAAAGTTCTCTCACTGTCACAAACTAAATATCAACAAACACATACGGTAACCATGGTAAAAAATATCTCACGAGATCTATCACTGTATCAATAACACTATCGAAAAGTTTTAAAACCTTCTGAAAGCTTAGGACCAACTAACAAGACTTCAAAAATATATGAATAGTTTGACAATTGTTGTCCAAAACAATGAAAAAAAAAAAATTGATGAGGGAAAAAAACTGGAAAAAATTGCCTTCTTCTTCTAACGCGAATATAGAAACAAACGATCATATTATTATCAAACGCGAATGATTGATTCATATAGATTGAATGTATCTACTTTTAAAATGGGGCAGCAGTGGTATTGAGAGTTCATTAAATTAGCAATTATATCAGTCGGATTGGTTATGGGTGAGCTGGTTTTGCCCGTTGGCAGTTTAGGAAAAAGTTCGTTGTTTGATACCGGTGATGGTAGTGAGAATGTGAGCGATGACGATTTACAATTTATTAGCCATAATGGGTCTACATTATTCATAAAGAAGAAGCAAGATACTGCCATCAATTATGCTGTTAATGACGTGAAATGGGAAGATGATGATTCGTATGGTATTAATATTAACTCGTTACTAGATAAAATTGAACTCAAAAATAGTGATAGGGTAACGAAAACTAGTAAAGCTGATAATATATCTGCTAAACGTGGCAAGCCTACTAAATTATGGGTAGAAAAATGGCGTCCAAAGACATTTTTAGAACTGGTTGGTAATGAAAAGACAAATAGAAGAATATTGAAATGGTTAAGGGATTGGTCACCTCTTGTATTTAAGGAACAGTTACCAAAAATGCCGTTATATGTAAAGGATGAAGAATTCGAACCTGATCCGTTATTAAGGCCAAGAAAGAAAATATTGTTGATTCATGGTCCACCTGGGATCGGTAAAACTTCAGTGGCACATGTTGTTTGTAAACAAGCAGGTTTTAGTGTTACTGAAATCAATGCAAGTGATGAACGTGCAGGTCAAATAGTTAAGGATAAAGTACATAATACTCTGTTTAATAAAACTTTGCATTCAAAACCTGTATGTTTAGTGGCAGATGAAGTTGACGGTAGTGTAGAAAGTGGGTTTGTCAAAGTACTAATCGATATTATCAATAAAGATATAAGAGCCACAAACAAATTAAGATATACCATGAATACTAATTCAAAATTGAAAACCAAAAATAAAAAATCGATTAATCTTTTAACGCGTCCAATAATTGCAATTTGTAATAATATTTATGCACCAGCATTAGAAAAATTGAAGCCCTTTTGCGAGATTGTATCATTCAGAAGACCATCGGATAATGCATTACAAGAACGTCTGGTGAGGATTTGTGAAAAAGAGCATCTAGACTTTCCAATTAAAACTATCAACGAACTCATAGACTTAGCACAAGGTGATATCAGGAATTGTATTAATAATTTACAATTTATGGCAACACACAACAAAGCACCTGGCGCAAACATAACAGATAAAAGTAATGATGAATGGAAATCAAGTAATAAAGACACAGTCATATCTTGGTTCCATTTAGTTAATAAAATCTTCAAAAAAGATTCTCATAAAGATATTAAGGAACAATTTTATACCTTACTTCATCAAATTGAGATGAATGGTAATTATGATAGAATATTGCAGGGTTGTTTTACATTATTCCCATCTGTTAAATATTCTGATAGTGGTGTGAGAAAAGCATCCGAAATTACTGATTGGCTTTACTTCCACGATTTGATGTTGCAATCTTTGTACAAACATAATGGTGAATTGATGAGATATTCTTCAGTGGTTCCACTTGTATTTTTCCAAAAGTTTGGTGATGTTGCGAACAAAGAAGACGTGAGGGTTAAAAATATGGAGTTTGAATTACGTGAAGCAAAAAGATCCAATGTTGATATTGTTAATCTGGTAATGACCCATTTATCATCTGACTTGCCAGCTGTTGCTGCATTTGTTAATAAAAATTCTTTAATTTTCGACATTTTACCTTATCTTGATTATATGATATCGTCAGATCTTAGTAGAATAAAAAATTTAAAAATGAAGGGTACGATAGTGGACGCTCTGTTAAAATTATTGCAAAGTTTCCAATTGGAATTAGTGCAAACCCAACATGATTTGTTAGAATCAAAGTCAGTATTGAGCATAAATCCTCCCGTTGATAAAGTAGTTCTGTTAGATCCACAAAGAATAAAAGATATCACAACTAAGAGACCTGTTAATTACAGTTTATTGCTTGCCAAATTACAAGAGGATAATGTGAAGAAAAGACATTTCTCACAAACTTTAAAGGAAAAACGAACTTTTGAAGAGAATAAGAATAAAAAACAGAAAATTAGTACAAATACAATGGAGTTTTTCAAGAATCAATACGATACAATGAAGAATAACCAACAGTCAGAAATCAGTTCAGTCAATAGTGTAAACACTAACAATAATGATAATACTTCCAATCTTCCTGTAGAAAAATCAAGAATTTGGGTCAAGTATAAAGCCGGGTTTTCTAATGCTGTTAGAAAAAACGTGTCTTGGAATGGTCTATGGCAGTAAATGTGTGGGTAGAATATTAACTATGACAGAATACTTTGATATTGCATATTTATATGCCATCGCCGATAAAAAGTTCAGCGTTATGACTTTTTTATAGAAATGGATATTCTGTTATAAGTGTTTAATAAATATATATAGCTACTCGAATAAAACATCTTTATCATGTACTTCTGCTAATATAAAAAGTTTAATTTGTTGAATTAATATTTCTCACTGAGCCACTTACATGTAATAGAATTATACCATTAAAAGCATTTTCTATTTCATATGATAGAGATAATTTTTTGTAGTCGCAGAATTATCCGAGTTTATATCTCAAACAAACAATTATGTAATGTCCATTTTGTCGGTAATAAGCCTCATTGGAGTTATTGAATGCTCTTTAAACTATTTTAATGTCGATAAATCTCTTTAGCAGGATTCGCTGCTTATCAATGCCTGTCATTCGTACTCATGTGGTAATTAATTGGTAATAGCAATAGGCTAAAAGCTTTCAAACAATGATATTATGTTTATTTCTTTGGCTGAAAAGGCAATTGCCAATATCGGATCTGTGTTTGTGAGTTTGCATTAATAAGTGGTTGTGTTCAAGTCAAATCCAACTATAGATATGATGTCTTGTAATCTTGATCTTACTAGGTATTCGTTCACTGCTGGTGGTAAGTTGACTTTATGAGAGCAGTACAGTAAGGATCTGTGATATAACCGATTTTAAATTTCTATATCTCTGTTAATTATTCAATTCGTATAGCCGGGCTAATCTTAGCATTACAATGATGACATCTAAATAAGTTATAACTGTTGATCAAGCAATGATCAGATAAATATATATATATATGGGTCTGAAAAAATAAAACATAAATGATCCTAGTATCATAAAGGAAACACAATTGCCATTAGGATCATAGATGAAGAATAAGGAAGAATAGATATAAAATGATGATGAACTAATGAAATTACTTAATAAACTTCAGGTTATATATATATAAAAATACTGTATAAGTAAGAAAGACAGAGTTCCAACTCCTGACAGTACGAAGTAGAACATAATACGATATGAATCTAGAAACAACTAATACTACTCAACAAAAGCGCAACAATAACAACGTCTTTACCCCAACTTTGGATTCTAATAAATTCAATGTTATATTAAGAGCGATTGTTGTATTTGAAACTGAATAAGATCAAGTGACGACGAGTGACGTGAATACTAATTAAGTAAGGAATTAGTAATAACTAGAACTGAAACAGATTCACTATGTATGCTGAACAAATAAGGTTATTAAAACGAACCTCAAAAAGCAAGTAAGAAATACAGTGCAAAAGTTAACACGTAGTCGTAGACTAAAATGTTGTCACGAAACATATAAAAAGGACTTTAATTGTGAACATATCTGAAATATGCTCTCTTACATTTATAAGTTGATACATAAAAAAAAAAAAGTAATAGTTAAGTTTTTGGTTTGAGTAATAAATACCACAGCGATTAATATCCAAGGGCGTGTGGTCTAGTGGTATGATTCTCGCTTTGGGCTAACCAAGCATGCGAGAGGCCCTGGGTTCAATTCCCAGCTCGCCCCAATTATTTTTTTAAACTAAATCTATTCATAATTCTTTTTTTGATGTATTATCCTCACTATCCATATACATTCATGTATCTTTCAATGGAACTTTGTAAAATGTCTATTCAATTTTTGTACTGAACCATCGAGTATTCTAGAAAATATTTTATCAAAAGTTCAATGCTTACATTGCATAAATATATGTGTCAATGGATCTTATTCTTTCAGAAATGTTTTTTTTTTAGGCATTAGATGGTCACAGGATAACAACATTCTTCAAAAACAATAAAAACCTCAATATTGATAATAGTATCATAAAAGTTAAATCCAAGTAAGGAATGATCGAACCTCAGTAAGATTAGACACAATATTTTGGATAATGAAAAAGGCTAATATGAAAAACCGAGTACGAAGGAGTGTATATCAGCAATAACAGGGAATCCGACAGATATGAGTTCTAATTAACAACAATCTATTTATGGGGGAGGTTTATAATCACGACAGTAAAATCCAAATATATATAGAGGGAGTATATAAGAGGAGCAAGCAACATTGCATTTAATACTCTTCCAATATAACCCTATCTACTATAAATTATAATATGAGCACAAAATCTTTACATTTTTACCATACTCAAGCTTTAAAACTTTGGGAACTATTATATGTCTGTTTCTAAAGAGCAAGGTATAAAATTACATGATCGATTTTTCATCTGTTGTATTTGAAACTGAATAAGATCAAGTGACGACGAGTCACGTGAATGTTAATTAAGTAAGGAATTAGTAATAACTAGAACTGGAACAAGTTTACTATGTATGCTGACCAAATAAGGTTATTGAAATGAACCTCAAAAAGTTGAGTTTGAGACACCGTGTCAAAGTCAACATAGAGTTATAGCTCAAAATGTTATTATGAAATAACATATAAAAAGGACATTAATTTCGGTCCTATCTGAAATATGTTCCCTTACATTTATAAGTTGATATATAAAACAAGTAATAATTAAGTCTTCGATCCGAGTAATAAATTAGTATGGTTTCGTGGTCTAGTCGGTTATGGCATCTGCTTAACACGCAGAACGTCCCCAGTTCGATCCTGGGCGAAATCATATGTTTTTCCTTTTTTTTTTTGTACTCTTTGATCTTAGACGTGAGCAATATAATGCTATCATCCCTCTTTGCAAACAACTATTATAAACAATTACTAACATCATAGCTCATCTCTTGCTATTAAAATGTCATCTAAACCTATTTTTTGTCAATTTTCTTGAGTCGTTCGCGTAAACAAAGTGGCATCTGCTTTTGCAAATAAATAACGCGTTTGTTTTTATTAATAATAATAGTAATATGATATGTTAGTGGATACTCAAAGAGAGAGTATAAAACTAAGGGAATATCCTGTGCTTAAGTAAACTCGATGGTGTCAGTAGAAAAGACAAGACTTAAGTTTGATAAGTCGATTATCTCAACTGCTGAAAATCTAATCTCAAGTACTGAATTGCTCGACCGTTTGACTTCATTCCATGAAGAATTAACATCACTTGTACAATATTCTGTGGATTTATCAAGTCTAGAACAATATCGTAATGATTTAATTAATAGGAAGTTATTAAAACATAAAGATACTGGCGTTAGATCTTTTGTTGCATGTTGTATAAGTGATATTTTAAGACTATATGCGCCCGATGCACCATATACAGATATACAATTGACAGAATTCTTTAAATTAGTCCTTTCCCAATTTGACTACTTAGGAGATCAAGAAAACGGTTATTATATTCAACAGAAATATTTAATTTTAAGATTGCTGGAATATAGATCAATTGTATTGATTGCAGATTTACCAACATCGAATAAATTAGTAGAAGAGTTGTTCACAATTTTTTACAATGATTCTAATCACTTCGATACCAAGCTATATAATGTAATCGGTGGTATTTTAGGTGAAGTTATTTCAGAATTTGATTCTGTTCCAATGCCTGTATTAAAATTAATATTCAATAAATTTTTAACATATAATCCAGCAGAAATTCCCAAAGGGTTAGCAGTGGTATCAAATTGTGGTTATGAATTGAGTTTACTATTATGTGATTTATATGCCAATAGAATGAGTAGACATCTAACAAGATATTACTCAGAAATCTTATACCAAGTCACAAATGATAAATATAATGAAAATGATTACGAATCAAACGTTACTTTAACTAAAACAATTGAAAAATTACATAAACTAGTGATAAGACTTTGGGAAACTGCACCAGATATGGTAGCATCTGTTATCGGTTTTGTGTTTCATGAACTCTCATCACAAAATGAAGTAGTTAGAAAAATGGCAACAATATTAGTAGGTCGATTGCTTACAACAACTTCGGAAATTAACTTCGTAACAACACATCAAGATACATTTAAAGCATGGCTATCCAAGATTGCAGATGTTAGTACTGAAGTTAGAATTGAATGGACTAAAGCAATCCCATCTATAATTATGAAAAGAGATGATATTTCAGAAGAAATTAGTAAAGGTTTAGCTAAGACCTTTATTGATTCAGATTATCGTGTACGTAAACACTCTGTATCCGTGTTTGAAGAAGTTTTAGTGACAAACATCTGGAAAGGAATTCAAGAGGAATCGGTGTATACTTCACTTCTGCAGTTAACGAGAGAGAAAAATAGAGAAGTTAGAGAATTGTGTATTAAAACTGTTGCAAAATTTTATTCTAAATCAGTGGATCAAATTGAAAGAAATTCTGAAAATATTGAAATATGGGATATAGTAGATGAGATTCCAAGCACATTATTCAACCTTTATTATATCAATGACCTATATATTAATGAGCAGGTTGATAGTATGATTTTTGAATATTTATTGCCTCTCGAGGTTGATGATAATAAAAGAGTTAATCGATTGATAAATGTTATTTCCCGTTTCGATAAAAAGGCAAATTCTTCATTTTTCGCATTTAACAAGAGACAATTACAAATGTCATTGGCTCTTTCGAAATATATCGAATTTTGCCAATTCTTAAATAATAATGAAAATAACAATAGTGACTCGGATGATTTAAATGGTAACGATAGAGTGTCCGGAAATAAGATTACAGAAATCACAGTTAAATATGGTAAAACTGTGGAATGGCTATCATCTGGGATGGCTGAACCACAAAAGGTTTCAGAATCCTTAGATATTTTGAAGAAGATGAATGACCCTAGAATATTTTTCCTGATTAAATCTTGTATTGCTACAGAAGTACCCATTATAACTTTAAGAAATTGTTTCAAAGAATTGTTCAATAAATTGCAAGATTCGGGTCTTTTCAGAAGATATAATATGCCAACAATTTCAACAATTATGCCAAGAGAACTTGCTTCACATTTGAAAGTTTTTTTGTACAGAGCAGCCCCATTAATTTATAATGTATCAAATGTAGCTAAATTCCTCGATTTATCTAGAAATTCTAATACAGAAGAAACTGAACTTAAACGGAAATTATTAGATGAAGTATCAAAAGTTAATCCATCTCTATTTAAGGATCAAATTAGAACTTTGAAAGATAATGTCAAAGAGTTGGAAAAGTCTGATGACTCTTCAAAGAACGACATTTTAACTTTGATTGAAACTTTGAAGACGTTATATAAAATTTCCAAGTCATTGCAGGATCAAATTGACTTTGATTCCTTTTTCATTTCTAAATTACATGACTTTGCTGTTGAAGGTAATCCAGTGATGTCCAAATATGCTACTAAGCTGATTACATTGTCACCTTCTGCTACAGAGGAACTAGAACGTTTGAAAAGTTATATTTTACCTTTAAATAAGGAAAGTGATAAATATTTTACTTCTCATATTGTAGTATTGATGGAAATATTCAAATTTAATCCTAATGTATTGGATGAATTCTCGACCGATATCGTGAGTTACCTTATTAAAGAAGTTTTATTATCCAATAAAGTGATTGGTAAAATAGATAATGAATTGGAGTGGGTTGATGACGCTATTTTGAATGATGGTGATGATGAGAAATATGGAAGTTTAGGTTCTAAAATATTTGCATTAAAATTATTTACTAATAAGTTAAGGTCTATTGAGTCTGATGTGACAGATAATAAACTATCTAGAAGTTTTGCACAAAAGACAATAAAATTGTTTTTCTATCTTATCGCAAGTGGTGGGGAACTTGTTCCTGAATCAAATGAAGATTGTTATCCAACCCCAGAGAGCTATCAGAAGAGATTACGGCTGACAGCTGGTTTGCAGATTTTAAAATTAGCAAAGCTTTCTAATATGAATGATTTCATAAAGTCAAATGATGTTATTAAATTAATTAATTTAGTTGAAGATGAAGCCCTGCCTGTGAGAAAAATATTTTTGGACAAATTAGATGATTATATCGGTAATGAATTAATTTCTATTAAATTTCTTCCTTTGGTATTTTTCACAGCTTATGAACCAGATAAAGAATTGAAAATGGCTACTAAAACGTGGATAAATTATACATTTAATAAGGAATCTTTCAGAAAGGGAACATTTTTCGAAAGGGTTCTACCTAGATTAATTCATGCAATTGCACATCATCCTGATATTGCAGATGGCTTGGATGCGAAGGATAATAATGAGGAAGAATATTTGAATGTTTTGATGACTGCGATCGATTATTTGGTTTTCTACTTCGATTCTATTGCAGCACAAGATAATTTTAGTCTACTTTATTACCTATCGGAAAGAGTTAAGAATTATCAAGATAATGTATCTGATGGGGAAGAGAATGATACAAATTTGGAAACTGAGGACAGTGCAAATACGCAGTCTAGTGCTAGGCTATACATGATTGGTGAATTGTCCCAAATGATTTTACTACAACTAAAGGAAAAAAGAAATTGGCAACATTCAGCCTATCCTGGTAAGCTAAACCTACCAAATGATCTATTTAAACCATTTGAGTCAATCGAAGTGGCAAGAGCATCATTCAAAACATATATTGAAGATAAGTATCTTGAATCTCTGAAATCTAACATTAAAGCAAAGGTTAGTAGAATAGTTCGTACATCCCAAACCCAAAGACAAAGGGTTCAAAAACGACTACTTGCTAATGAGTATAATCAAAGTGCACCAAATAACAAGAAAAGGAGAAGAGCTAACGGCCGTAGGGTAGCGGATAGTGATGAAGATGAAGATGAAGATGAGAATGAGAATGAGAGTGCTGACGAAAATAATGGTGATACATCCTATAAAGCCTCTACACATAAATTAAATAAGGTTAAACTCAAGAAAAATCTAAGAGTTAGAAAGAATGTGAACTATAAAGACGACTCAGATGATGAATAATCTTCTGTGTTGTACTACGTAAATATATTTGTTAATATATTAGCTAATTTTCAAAAATAATCATGCTAAAATTAAATAAAAAAATGAGAAATGCATTTGTCAGTTGATAATTTTTATATAATAACATAACAGTTATTTCTACAAACCAATCAATGTTGATACTTTGATTCATGCTATTTTTCTAAACCGAAAAATTTGATAATTTCTTTTTTCGGTTTTGATTCTATTAATTTTTTTAGAATATGCAATTGCTTCATCTCATCTGAAGATGATGATGTTTCACTGGTAGAGATTGTTAAATCTTCCTTGGACTCTAAAACGTTATCATACAATTTTTCTTCCGCTACTTTACAAAGTTCCTTAAAATCCCAAGTCTTCTTTAAATTTCTGTTCCTCTTCTCGTTACTTATTGAAAAATATATTAATGGTAATATGTCCTTAATTTTAGCATTGTTGGTCGAGCCTGTTAGCTTTTCTATCAAATTTTCCTGCAATCTATAATCTTGAATTTTCTGATTTTGTTTGTAGGTATATATTTTGCTAAAAAAATCTAACTTAACAGCACTTTCACCTAATGTTGCTATTGAACTGATCTCATCGCCCTTTGCATATTTCTTGAAATCATCAATCATCGCTTTAGAACCTTCAGAGGTCAATTCCTCAAGCTCAATTTCAATGTCACCATTATTACGAAATTTGCAAGCTTGAAGTGGTTTATGAATCTTTTGATGTTTTTTATTTAGTCTTCTTTCAGTTTGAGTATTTGCGTGAAGTGGACACTTCCATTTCAAACCTAGATTTTTTAATGTTGCTCGAGGAACGTCTGGAACACAGTCAAGATGCCATGGGGTATCACAGTAGTCACACTTGATTAATAATCTTGAATCTTCAGGGTGTTCCCAAGAACCAAATTTCGTCATCCCACATTTATAACATAATAGAAATTTATCACTATTGTCACTATTATTTGGATCGTTATTTTCATCTAGATAGTGATTATCTGGTGAATATGTATCTAATTTAGAAACACTTTGACCGTATGGAGCATTAAATAATAGTTTATATGACAATTCAGGTTTCTCTGTAGAGTCAGAGTACTGACCTCTATCGCCAGTTTTAACATTGTTAAATGCAGTTTTAATTGAATGAGGAAGGGAAAATTGTCTTGGGTTGTAGCTTTTACCTTGAAATAATAATTTTCCAAAGAGTTTTGAACCTTTTGTGACACTACTTAGCCTTAAAAATTCTTTTTCACCTTTCAGGATCTGGGTATTTGTTTGAAACTCATGTTTAAATGTACAATTTTGACATGACCAATTGCCTTCTGGTAAATTATCTGGATCAACAGGTGGATCTAAACATAGGAAATGAAAGGATCTTGGACAAGTATCACAACAAAGAAATGAACCAGTTTGAAGACATGAAGAGCAGAAATCGTCATTTTCAATTCCATTTTCATTTTCTGATCCTTCGTCATTTTCTGATTCTTGATAGTCCACTTTTTTTTGTTTACGTAAGTTCAGCGGTTCTTGTGAAGATTCATTACTCCTTATAGTCTTTTTATCTAAAATATTTTGATTAAAGAGTTTACTACTTTTAAGTTCACTATTCTTTATCTTAACATGTGGATTTGTGACTGTTGTAGAAATCAGGAGTTCGTCAGCTACCGTTGTATCTTCTAATGTGGTTAAATTTTTTTTGGATATTGAATCTCTTAATGTACTTGGTTGTGTAATATCATCAGAATCATGAGTTTTTAAATTATTATTATAATCTGAAATTAATAGTTCACTTACAGTGTTATTATTTTGTTTATTGAAACCAACTAATTGATTGTGTGAATTATTTGTCTTTTTATAATTCCATAAACTTTCTTTCTTAATCCTTTCAGTAGGACCGATATTTAAAGGTAATCCTGTTGCTTTATTTATTAGATCGTGTGAAACCTTGTTGTTATTATTGATGTCATTTTCATTATTAATTAAATTTTCATTCATGGAATTATTTAAAATTTTTTTCTTATTATTGGATATATCATTCATTCCTATGATGTTACCTTTATCATCAAATATATAGAGAGGTTCTGATGAGGAATTGGGATCAGATTCACCAGATTTTTTTCCTTCATTGTTGTTTTTCATCTTTAAATTTGTTCTTTTTCCTTTGTTATCATATGACTGTATAATTTTTCTCTTTTTTAAATCGTAGTTAACATTCAATGAAGATGACCTCTTTGGACGCTGTCCTCTTATTGATGGAGATGGAGTGTTTGATTTTGAAGAAGTAAGAGACGTTACTTGAGATACTTCAGTCGTTGAATTCAATGCAGGGAGTGAATTTGTCATATTACTATCAGTATTCATTTTCTATAATATGGGGTGAGGGTATAAAACTATGTTCAATAAACTATTACACTAGTTTTTATCAATATGTTTTGTCTTTTTTCGCCAAATTGGATGGTTCAAAATACCAAGTTTTTTTGATACTTGTAATTTTTTAGCAAATTAAACTACGAAAAAAAAGTTCTGTCTGGATATAATGCGCTATTATACCTTAAAATCAGAGATAATTTAATATAGGTTTCTAGATAAATTTAACCTAAATAAATCGATAATATTATTTTAATCCAGTTGAAGAGAATGTAAACACTGGGATATCTTGTTTCTTGTATGTACAGTGGACTAGAAGATTCGAAGTATCTTATTTCAAAAATTGATTCTGCGAAAAAAAAAGAATGCTAATAATATGCCTTATTTATAAAGTACAGCCGATAAAAGTTAATAATTGGATATTTCCTGGCCTATGTGAAATGAAATGAATCAAATTGAATTGGGATGAACTTAATTACAATGAAAACCAGAAATAAATAAATGAGAATAACTAAAAAAAGATTCCTGATTATAGTATATCCTTTTATCTTGATATTTGACTGTTTCTAATCCAGTATATTCCTTAATACAACGAATATTAAATTGAAAAACTGAGCGACCAACTTCAACAAATGAGAAACAACGAGTACTATGAATCGGTTACAATGAAGCTATTTTTTTGAAAAAAAACAATGGAAGAAGCCGAGAGCCAAGGTCACACCTGTAGGTATATGTACCTGAATTGATAGAATTGCAGCTAATTATTTACCCTTTGACCTAAACAATTGGTATCGATCAAGGTTTAAATGTGTTTTTAATGATGCCTAAATCTCAATTTTTTGTTTTACTTTCGCGTCAGTTCCGTGCAATGTGATAATTCAAAGTATCACTGAAAAAAAATAAGTTTGAAGTTGGTTTTATTAGATAAAATGCAAATTTGATTGTGTAGTGCTGATATGTTTTATAGGGTAGCAGAGTTTCTGTGAGGTCTGTGAGGTCTGTGAGGTCTGTGAGGTGTTAGGTGTTTAGTATAGATGGATTCAGAACTTCAGGCGATTAGAGATGCCAGATTGGCTCAGTTGAAAAATGCCGGCGGTGCCGGTGTTGGTGCCGGTAACAACGACAACGGCAGTAATAAGACAGGTGGTCAACAAATAGGTTCTGCATTGGCTCCTTTCCTCGAGGCCAGTGCGCTTGAAAGATTGTCTAGAGTCTCTTTGGTGAAACCAGATCGTGCAATGGCTGTTGAACAATATTTGAAACAACTTATTTCAACAGGTCAAGTCTCACACAAGATTAATGAGGAAGAGATTGTTCAAATATTGAACGGTATCGCAAGAGAACAAAACAAACAACGTGAAACAAAGATCATATTCGATAGAAAGGATAAGGGTATGATGCAAGATGTATCTAATAAGGATAATGATCTTGATTCCGAAGATGATTTTTTCGATGAGTAATCTAAATTTATCTTATAGAAAATAAAAACTTAAGTAATGCTTTAAATAATAGAATAAAATAAATTAATTAATATCCTTTGAATTTTCAATAACTGACTCTATATACAATGGGCCATTCTAAAATTAGAAGCTATCGAAACAAAAAAAATTTGTAAAAATTGAAGGTTTTTTTCGTTACATTCACATAGTAACAAAGAACCACAAAAGGAAGACATAGAGAAACCAGGTTGGTTCGCATATAGTTGTTAGAAAAGCATTAAGTTGGCAAGATATATTGATTCTTTTCAAAGATGTCGAAGCAAAATCATAATTCAACGGAGATACCGAAGATAACGACATCGAGTGAATCTAGTGATAGTATTAATGTAGATGGAAAGACTGGATCTATATTGAAAAAGAAGGATTCGGATTTTTCCAAGCCAAATTCAATTAAATTCAAGACATCCGTTCAAACTGCAAGAACCACAGGGATGAACAATATGGATGCACCAAAAATTATTCAACAACCTGGTTGTTCTACTCTTGGAGTAAATAAAATGGGAAGTAGTCTAAGAGGTGGTGGATATAGGCAGAAGGTTAAATTAGCTCCTGGACATAGTGCGTTAGATTGGAATGATATGAATTTAAAGATAAATCAGGATAGGTCAAGGAGTAATGAATTGGTATATGGATTAAAAAACTTGTTTGAAGAGGAAGAGCAATTTAAAATTTTACAAGGAATAAATTCAAATAATATGGATTCATTAGTCAAATTATGTAGATTCAATGTACCATGTCATTTATTGCATCCCTCTATCAATATCAATGAGAAATTATTAAAAATGCATCAAATTAATGAATCAGAATTTTGGACAGTAATACATGGTAAAGTTTTTTGTATTAGCGCATACCTAGAATTCCATCCTGGTGGATCAGAAGTATTGATACATTATGGTGAGAGATTTGTTGATATCGGTTTTTGGCATAATAAATTTCATAGATGGGTAAATTTTGAAAAATTATTGCAAAATTGTTACGTTGGGAAGTTTGTTAAAGAAGATTAATATTGCATTAGATATAGATAGAAAGCTATTTTTTTTTTGAATTTATTAGTTATTATAATTGAGTACATTGTAAATAAAGAAATATCAAATATGATATTTATAAAATAAGTTTAGTATAGAAAATCATTTTAAATAAGATGAGTTTAAAACACATTTAAGAATTTTTTGGATTTATTATTGTAAAAAAAAGCTATTTACTTAAAATAACTTATCAAAATTTTGTTTCCATTCTTTGGTCTTTCTTGCATATTCTTCTTTATATTTATCTCTGACAGATTGATCTAATTCTTTCCATTTTTGTGAAGTAATTTTAGCTTTTTCACCAAATTCTAAATCAGGATATTTTTCATTTATAGTCTTTCTAATATCATGAGAAAATTGAACATATGGACCAGCTGGTTTTTTTGGTGGTAGAGTTTCCTCAAATTCTTTAACTAAAATCCTATGTTTTTCAGAATTTCTTTCTGATAAATCCCTATATGGTTGTTGTTCATGTGCAGATAAATTATTCCATCTTTCTGAAATTGTTTTAACCAACTTTTGTCCAGCAATACCAGGATTTTCTTTTGAGACTATTGGTCTTTGTTCTGCAGAAAATAGTAAATACGCATTCAATGGTTTTTTTGGACGATTCTTCAATAATTCTTGCGTCTTTTCGGTTCTTACTTTGGATGCAGCACGATCGGCAGCATCGTGTTGGAAACAAGTTGTAGAGAATTGATTTACAACAGTTGTCACTGGTGCAATATTACTTTTTGCTAAACTGGCAGCCTTAAAAAAATTAAAATTGACTTGTCTCTTGGCAAGTTGGGAAAACATTCTTAATAGTGTAACAAATATATAACAAACAGATAACACTTATAGTTCGCTGATATATCTATCTTCAAAATGAAAATGAACAAATTGTAGTATTTATTTGTTTTGTTTACTTGAATTCGCTTTTATATATTTAGGGTACTTCATAAAAAAACAAAAACAAAAGACAGACGTGAGGTTGAAGGAGGGTAACCATCGTTAGAAACAAGTGTCAGATGAGCTCAGACAGAGGGAGATGTATACGGTGGAGCAGGACAGCTAGACTTGTCCCGTGTGAGTTGATAGTGAACTGTGTTTCATGCTGCCCTTCTACCACTGCCATTTTTATTGCTAAATGGCACCGACTGCACTTAATAATGCAACGAGATTGAGACTTCTGTGCTTCAGCGTTATAAACACCTAATAAAGCACTTCCCCACAGGGAAACTGTACAGCGATACTATTACATGTAAAACTCCACCGTTATCGTCACTAAGTTATCATTACACTTGTACTAGTATAATACAATAATTTATATCATTATAAACGACGTGTGATTTTTATCGTACAAAAAGTTCTCATTTTTGCACCAGCCACGCAGTCCACGCTCGAACCACATGAAATTGTATATTAAGATTACGATGATTACTACAGACATAAAACAATACTTTTGGGGTTTAAGTGGTATATAAAACGCTAGGAGGTATATATCTGTATCTATATATTCATTATACAATGGCACTCAGTATTAAACAATTTATTAATGTGGCTGGTATAGTTAAGGATTTGAAAAGTTTTAATTTTAGTGTATACGGTCAATGGTTTGGTTATATTAATATTATATTATGTATTGCACTTGGTATATCAAATCTGTTTCATGTTAGTGCAGTTATTGCCTTTGGTATTATAAGTATTATACAAGGTTTAGTGATTCTTTTCCTTGAAGTACCATTCTTATTGAAAATTTGTCCCTTAAGTGATAATTTTATTGAATTTATTAAAAAATTCGAAACAAACGGTTATAGATGTCTTTTTTATTTAGTTATGGCGATCATACAATATTGTTCAATTGCAGTAATGGCAACTAGTTTGATCGTTGTAGCAATCGGTTTAACAATATCAGCAATGTCATACGCAGTTGCGTATACAAAAAATCAAGAATTTCAAAATACTCATATTATTAAAAATCCAACAGATGATGATTTCCCACATGAAGCTGTCGTTAGAGAAATGTTATAAAATTGAAAATATTCATTATGTAAAACATTACATAAAAGAAAACTAAACCGTTTTGTATATATTTTTAGATCTTAACGAAAAAAAATTGTTTTTATTATTAGAATTATAATTTAATACTATTACATATATACAAAATTAGCAAAATATAGTACATATAGTTTTAATACCTTTTTCGTAACAATGAATTTATTTTCTGTTTTTGTTTTTTTTAATTTTTATTTTTATTTTTTATTCTCTTAATAAAAAATAATACATGATTAACTAAAATAAAACCTCCAGAAGAGTGAGTGAGAAAGAAGAAGAAAAAAAAGAATGACTATACTTTATTTTGACCAATTTTGTTTATCCGAAGTTAAAGAATGTTAGTAATTAAAAGTTAATGAAAAAAAATCTAAATCTAAACTGACTAAAGAATGAAATAAAATAAAATCCTTTTAAGAATTATTTTGATCAATCAATTTGTTTAAGACTTTTTTGACATCTTCTTTATTTAAAACACCGTCACTTAATAATAGTCTAATATTATTAGGACTATCAGGTGCACTCGTGTTATCATCTTCATCAGGAAATGGAGTAGATTTATTATTAATTGTATCATTTTTTTCATCATCTTTGATTATTTTAACGGTAGATTTTTCCCAATTAAACGTAACATTATGATTCTTCAATTCATCTAATAGATTAGAATAATGTTTTAATTTCATGTGTTGTAATAAGTTATCTTTTCTTTTATGTCTACTTAAACACCATGGACATAAAAAATGTCTTTCAGCAGAATGTGATAATAAATGTCTCTTTAACCAAGATTTTCTTTTGAAAGATTTTTCACATAAATGACAACTATGAACATGAACTACCATATTATTATCACTAACATTATTTGTATTGGTAATATCATGAGGTTTTAGTAAATTATGATTTGATGTACCTCCACTATGATTTAAACTATTAACAATATTTTTACCAGTCATTGTTGTGACACTACCTCTTGGTGAATGTTGATTATACATGTGTATTAATTTTTCATCATAAACTGATGGTAATTGATTATTGTTATTACTACTAATTGTTGGTGTATTGGATTTATAACGAAATTTCTTAACTTGTATTTCGTCTGAATATTGATTTGGTTGAATCGGGACATGATATACTAATTGATTTTGCATTTGTAATTGATAAGGAAGTTGACTTTGTTGTGGGGAAAGAATATTATTATGATTATTTGAATTATTGCTTTGACCGCGCCAGTGATATAAAAACGGTGATGAATTTGATAAACCTGGTGAATATATTTGTTGTGGTTGTGGTTGCTGAATATTATTTGAACTATCATTACTGTGAATTCTTAATGGAAATAAATTATTATTATTGTTATCAGATATAACTGAATTAACTATTGTATTTTTATTAGTTGCAGTTGTAATACTTTTATCACTACTATTAGTTGGACTATTTTGGTAATTTTCATTATTACTCCGATTATCTGAAACAATTGGATTAATTGTTGTTGGATTTAATAGTGGTGGCATAACATTTAATGGAGTATTAGTTTTTAATTGGGGATTTGAATTATTTTGATGAATGCTTGGCAAAGTCTGTTGATATTGATAATGTGGACTTTCATTACTTTGTAATTGTTGTTTTGATCTTTGTTGATCATCATGTGGAGATGGAATTTGTTGTTGTAATGATAAAATATTACTATTACGTGGGGTTCTATTATTTAATGGATGTAATAAATTTCTTTCGTAATCTTTATTTGACAAAGTAGGATGTTGTTGGGCTGTCCAATAATTCATCATATTTTCTGGATATATTAAATTTATTGGAGTAAAAAAAAAAAATAGCAGATAGTTTTTGTTTTGTTTGTTTGTTTGTTTGCTCTCTTCCTTTTGTACGAAGAGTAGTGAAATATTGAAAAAATATGAGTGGTTAACAGGAACAAAAAAAAAAGCAGTAGAAAGTTGTTTCAATTTTAGCCTTTCAAAAATTCTTTTTATATTTATAAAAGAAAAATATCTGCCTTCTTCTTGCCTGTGTGAGTCTATTATGCGCCTAGAGAAATATATCCTAGATGGGCCGATAAAAATTGTTCAGAAACCGCCGGGGAAACCCACTGAAAAAAACAGGCAAAACGGTGAACGGCAAACGTTGGGTAAGACAGAAGAAAAAAAATAGTGCGTCGAGTCTGTCAAATCAGATGGATGTAACAGGAAATGCAGATGAGTTGAGATGAAATACTGATCAAATCGGGTTAGGTGTCAGAAATATTTGGTATTGCTATGGAAAATACTATTAATAATAGTCTGGAGACACTTTAGTTTCTTGATCGAGATACATTACTGGTGACAAATCCAATAGTTTTTCTAGAATTATAGGGTAAAAATTAGTCACAAAATATCTGATAAGGGAAATAGTACTTTTTTTTAATCAACTGTACCAATCAAAATTGTTGTTTTACAACCAGATTCGAGTACAGAAATATTATGTAAACAAAATACGGTCTCTAATAATAATTATCGAACTTCAGCCCTATATTACCAGCTTTTTGTCCCCTCAATAGCACATTTTCTAAATTGTTTCGAGACCCTGCGAACAGTTATTACTAATTTACCGCCGAACACTCCAGGTAACTGGGAACTCTCAAGGCAGAAGAAAAGTGATTGACTTAGTCACTATGTGGTTGCCAAGTCCGGAAAAAAAAAACTGTGATTTTTAAGTGGCCCACGACAACATAATGATCCGTTTGTATCTCCACTGAAAATTAACAATTAGTTTCAATCAAACTTAATGAACATGTTACCTCAACCTCTGTTTTCCTTTCATTTGCGCGATTATCGGCACCTTTTCTCCTCTCACTGCCCTGCAATATCCCCAATGAATAAAATAAAAAAGCGAGAAACAAAAACGATGTACATTGTTTCCGCACCCATAACCTGACGTCAACGATCCCGACGCTTCTCTTCACTGTAACGCCCAAGGTGCCAGTCCGCTTTGTTCAGGGCACCCCACGCACGGCTGCACAGACCAGTGGGCAGTCGAACAGCGAGTCTCGTACCCCTCTGCATGGATTGGCGCCATTTCTAGGCGAGTTACTGCACAGCTACTATTTTGGAACTGCGTTTGTCCGAGGCCGGTTTCGGTTTTTATGGTTCATCATCCGTGCTTATAAAATTACGTAGATTATTATATAATATTGTTTGACCGCGTATAGCTAATGTGTCCTAAAAATGTATTGCATTGACTTGTATTCATGTGATTATATCTTTTTTAACTCTTTACAGGTAAATAATATAGATAATAAACTGGCTTCTTTATGATTTCTAAATTTGGTAGTGATTTTACCCCTATTTGACTTCTTGTACGTCTTTTCTCGAGTTTGATTATGGAATCAATTGGTGAAAATGGCGTTTTTTTCATATTTATCGATTCATAAAATTTAATAGCTCTTTTATTATCACTGAAAACAGTTAATTCAATACCAATAAAAGGAATTGAATATCGTTCTATAAAATTTATTTCATTATTTATCTTCTTACCACAATTTGATAAATGTTGAGATAATAGAAAATGTCCAAGTTTTTGTCCCCTTATAGCTTTTAATAATTGAATCTCATATAAATAAATTACTGATGTATTTTTATTTTCATCAGTTTCTATTAAACCTATTTCTTCTGTTAGCATAAATGACATAAATAATAAAATATCATCATTTGATGTTTCATTAATATAATAAACATAAATTAATCCAGGTGTTTTCATTTCTTCCAATTTATTCATCTTCCAAGGTTTATCATTTTCATAAATTTTTTTGGAAACTTTCGAATATTTTTCACCTAGATTCATATCCAAAACAATTAATAGTTTATTCAATAGATCAACGGATTTCTTATTTACTTCAGAAAATTCTATAATATCATTATCGACTAATAAATAATCATCAATAACAGTAGTTTCATCAGGTCGGATAAACAGTATTTGTCTGTGCAGATTAGTTGCTTTGTTATCTATTTTTACAGATATTGAAGTAGGAAATTCATTATTTACAATTTTTAAAAAAACATTAAATAATTCACTTTCCATCTTTTTTTTTCACTTCCACTCTACTCTTTCTCTAATTGATCTATTGTTAAAACTTTCAAAAGAGTACGTGGTCTCTCTACTACAGTATCATTGGAACCACGAAGCTTTTTCTTTTTTTCATCTTTAAAATCCGATCCTAGTATTTCAGTTTCCCGTAGTTTAAAAAGAAAAGCAAAAAAAAACGATGAGATTAATTGTTTTATCAAAGGGAAATTGAACAATTAAGACAACGGCAATAATAACTATGTTGAGGGCAATGAATAAAAGCTCCATTGTTGTCCCGATTTCTTATTAAAACAACACAATATAATTTGAAAATTTAAATAAATGTTAGTCAATCCATTCTCGATTCAATGAATGAATATATAAAATGATTTACAGCTCTCGAGGTGATAAAAATCGAAATTGTATAGTTTCAAGTCTCAATTTTACACTTATCGTGGTTGATTCAAAAGTTCGTAGATAAATAAATACATACAGGCATAAAACATATGTAGAATAAGAATAAGGAAATGAAATTCAACAAAACATACATTCTTTATTTGAAATTGTTCAAAGTGTTTACAGAACACCATAAATAGGAAGAAAAAACGTTAGAACGTTTCATATTCATTTTGTTGTGCATTGGTTACTGATCAGATACGCAAGTATGTTTCATATTGTTTTCATTGCACTGGGAGCAAATGCACACAAATATCGTTGTTGATGATGATGTTATTTTTATTGTTTTTCGGAGTTTTTTCAGACACTCATATGAAACAAATAATATATAACCTTAAGGACGACAACCTACTTTAACGGACATAAATTCTCTTTTTTAGTTGATACACTTGAATTTATTATACTGTTAAAATAAAACATTTGTTATTATAATACATTCCTATTACACTCCTTGTTCATCTTAGTAGTAAATTTGAAACATGAATACGCGTTTTTACCTTGGGATATTTAATGTTTCATAAAAAGATGACCTTTCAATACTTCTAATTATGTGGATAGTTAAAAAACATATCTGCATATGACCAGCAATTTAACATTAACAGAAAAAATCAGTTATTTGAATTTATTCTACTCCATAAAGAGTAACAGCGGACTATTTACTATTTTTTTTGGAAGGAAAAGAACTGATCGTCCACTACGCCGTCCTTTTCATTGTCCGAGTTGTGAAAGCAAAGAAGTGGCAATAGCAATATTTGTTTAATTTAGTTGTAGTGCACATTTTTTTAACACCTTCTCTTCATCAGGCGAAAGATAAATATGTTTAAGTTGATATGTACAAAGAAGTCTTACATAAAGAAAGTTTGTAAGCTTAAAATGTTCTACGTAGATTACTGCTGTAGTGATTTGTTCTACACGTTAACAATATCCGTAGCACAAAAACATAACTTCATGCAGCTAAGATAAGCTGAGCTAAAAAGTCAAAAATTAAAAAGCATTTATTTATGGAACTGCGTTCCTTTTCCCAGGAATGTCTCAGCGGACACCGTAGCAAATTTTGCAACGAGAAAAAGGAAAAATTCAAACGCGGAGCGGAGGGCAGGGCAAAAGAAATTAAGGTGTTCCCAAAATATCACTAAATCGACCCAGAACATTGGAAGCGTGGTTTTTATTTGCATCTACATGTGGTTTTAATGTGTAACTTAGCGTTGATTAATTATATTAATATTTTAAGTCATTATTTACTATATATTTATTTCTACACCTGGTCGCGTTATACTCAACAACTATAATGAGTTCCATATCGTCGATCGTGTTAAGATCTCGGTCAACCGGTGAATCTTGTTCAATGAAGACAATTTACTCGTACTGTATCTGCACATGTCCTCCGGAGATTAAGTGGGGTAACAATATCCGTGAAAAACTTTATCCATTTTTCTTCCACGTCCTTCTTACACAAATTGTCCCACGGATAATGAAAATCTTTATAATTTTATTTTTAACTTGTTAAACCTTATTTTTTGAATTTTTAAAGTCTTTTCCTATTCCGCCCAATCTTTTAGGCTACCGCAATATATGTTAAGTAATTCCTTTGTTTTTCTTTGCTATTTTGATGAGACCATATAAGTTTTCCAATTGCCTTCGTCTTTTCTTACCGTTCCATGGTACTGTCCTATTTTTCTTCAACTCTTGATATTCCTACAGGATAATTAATAACAATAAAAAAAATTGTTAGTACTGTTGCTGTGGTACTGGTTCTGGTTCTATTTCTGGTCGTCTGATTTTCTACCGTAGAAGTTATCCTAGCGAATCTACCATGATTCAACTATTTAATGACTTTTTTAGAATATATCTAGAACATGAATTTATATTATCATATATCAGGGCATACTTTAATATAATTGTTTATCATGATCAATGTTTATTGTTCGAAATTTTTTAATTCAATTTACTAATATTGAATTAGTCCTTTTCAAATTAGTTAACTCTAAATCTTCTTCGTCTTTGTTCCTCTGGAAATCTAACCCAGCGTATCGCGCAGCCGTACAAACTTTACTCTATTATACAACGTGGCTATCAAATTTCTGCCAATAAAGTTACTAAAAATTACATATATTAAGCAAGGTACTTTCATTTTTCATAAACTATTTCTAACTATTAATTGTTTGTTTGTTTGCAATTTACAAAGTAAAGTTACTATACTTCAATATAAAAATAAGGAATATTTTGTATTTCATATTTTAAAATAGTATTAGGTCATTAAGTTTTAGATTTCTCCTTAACCAGCATTTTTTTCCAATAAAAGATATACAGACAGGAAGAAAATAACAGTTGCATAATTCTAAAACAATACATTTGATAAACCTAAGAATTTAAGTTATATTTTTACTAAAAATAACCATAGAAAATTTTTATTGTTCCATATAAAGAAATTGTAAACACATTACGATATTTCTAAAAATAACATTTAAAGTAAAATGACAATGAGGACAGAACCACTTAGAAAGCCAATTTCTGAAATGTCACATGTTTTAACTCATGATGGTAGAACAAGATATAATAGTCTTGATTCCAATGCAGTTGATTTAGAAATGTGTAACCGTTTACTACATTCGGATAGAGTACAACAGCTTACAGATCCATGTCAACTATACGTCAATGCTCCATATAGAGTAGGAGATGCTACTCAACCATTTATTGGCCAACAAACCATCCATTATCCAAATAACTACTATAACAATGATTATGACAGGCAAAATTCTAATTTATGTAGTTCTCGTTCAAGTATTTACAGTTCTAGTAATGGAACACCGGGTATAATGCCACCTACATACCATGAATCAGAAATAAATGGTATCCATATTGGTTCTACTTATGACAAATATACAACGATGATCAATTGTGATCAAAGTTTTCATGACATCCCATATTCCCAAATAATATATCCCTATAATCAAGCAGTGTCTAGAAGCCCTCCTTTGGCCCACTATCAACAGCAATATTCATTTCCTCTGATGAGTAATCATCAAAATGTTCCTCAATATGGTAAAACAGTTAATCGGTTCCATAAGAAAAAAATAAATCAATGTAAAATATGTGGTAAAGTACTTACAAGACCGAGCTCATTGCACTCGCATATGTTTGTTCATACTGGTGACCGACCATATGAATGTAAGTGGCTGAATTGTGGGAAAACGTTTAATGTAAAGAGTAATATGAATAGACATTATAAATTACATCTTAGAAGACACATTGTTGATGGCAGGTTGAAAATTAAAGAAGATGGCAAGAAATTGTTTGAAGTAGGTTAAAAATCAGTTTTTTATTAATAAATTAGGGTCTTCGAGAGATTTTTTTATTATTAAAATAATAAATATTAAAATAAATCAATACTAAGCTTAATTCAAAATAAACTTGGTTTAAAAAAAAATATTCTATAGAGTTGGAACGGCTTGGGTAGGTTTTGTTTATAGAATAGTGATATTAATGCCAGTTCCTCAGTTTTTATTTGCCTCCCATTGGACAATTGTTAAAAGGTCAATGAAGCGTCTTGATGATGCATTTCAATTAAAAACATTCTTAGCAAGTATTTGGTATACCTGTTTGAACGAATCAATGTATTATTCTGAAGTATATCTAAATTGTTTATCATGTTATATACACATAAACTAACGCATAAAATCAAACAAATGCTATTTCATTCCCTTTCTAGAATTTACATCTTTTTAGTTTATTATGAAAAATAATTGAACATTTCTTAATATATGTCTACTATTTTTGAAATAGTTCAACAAAACGTAAAATATAAAAAATAGATAGGAGGAGGTCATAGAAAATAAGATAATAAATTGCAAGACATTATTTCTTGATCAACATCTGACCCTTCGAATATTATAAAACTACATATGTCCCTTCTTTCCAATTATCTTTTCAAAATATGATGTGTAAGAAAAATGCCTAACTATACATATGTTACTAATAAAAACGCTTAATACTACAATTTCGACACATCCTCGAAAGATTAAAATCATCCTTATATTCAACTAAGGAGAGCTTACTTGTCATTACTGTCTTCATCTCTAATATTTATTGTTAAATAGTCACCAATATTAAATTCTCACCTAAGTATGGCACACAAACCACGTTCTCGCATTTTCAACAAAATGAAAAATGAGCGAGTGGCTCAAGCGATATAACGGAGCAAAGTAACTAATCTTTCGTATATTATTAGTCCAAAAAAAAAAACAAACAGCCCCATGAAATATCAAGGTATTATAAAATTTATTTGATTCAAAAACCATACCTGCCCTGTAAAGATCAAACTTTGTACATATTTTCTTCTTCGATCTATAATACTATATTTATAACATAGATGAACGAATGAATGCATTATCATACATTACTGGTCACTTAACTTCACCAGTTCAAACGCTTCAAATTAATAAACACAAAGAGATAACTAATGAAAATAATAATACTAATAACATTCAGGAAATTATTTTAAAAGATGAAACTCCTTCAGACCCTAGTACTCATACTTCATTTGAAAAAACTGAATCAAATGATAAGAAAATAGATACTGAACAAAAAGATAGAAAATTGAAAACAGAACTCAACAATAATGAAACTTTCCTGCATCATATATCAAACTTAAAAACCATTAGATTTATTTGGACCTTAGTAGTATTTTTTCCTAAATATTTAATAATAAAACCATTATTATTTGTATGGTTTGTTATTTCACTCCCATTAACATTAGTTGAACGTGGTATAAAGCTTCGAAATCGTCCAAGGAGGATAAATGAACCAAAAAGTTTAGATCTTGGAGTACTTCATCCAATTGCTGAGGAAGATTTAGCTAATGGAGATGAATTTATATTTCAAGGAGACACAATTAAAGGAACCTTTATTAAGACAAATGGTAAATTAGGTCCTTCTAGTAGCTCAAGATTAAAATTAAATAGTCCAAATAAGTCTGATAGACATGATATAGTTTCAGATACAAATAGTATTACAAGCAATGTTATGTTTGGATCAAAAAAGATGGGTCGATTTTTGTTCCCTAAAAAATTAATCCCAAAGTCAATTAAACATAGTGGAAGCAAAAAAACACTGGTCATCGATTTGGATGAAACATTAATTCATTCTGTATCGAGAGGTACAACCCATGTAAATTCATCACAGGGTCATATTGTTGAGGTTAAATTTTCAAGTTCGGGTATTTCTACTCTTTATTACGTCCATAAGAGGCCCCATTGTGACCTATTTTTAACAAAAGTTAGCAATTGGTACAACATAGTGATTTTTACTGCATCAATGAAAGAATACGCTGATCCCGTAATTGATTGGCTGGAAAGTTCCTTTCCAGGTTCTTTTACCAAAAGATTATACAGAAATCACTGTACACTAAGAGATGGTGTAGGATATATCAAGGATCTTAGTATATTAACGAAGGTAACCCAAGGTTCCAAAACAGTATTACCAGAAACAGGATTGAGTGAAATTATTATAATTGATAATAGTCCGGTAAGTTATGCAATGAATGTAGATAATGCAATTCAGGTAGAGGGTTGGATCAATGATCCTACAGATACTGATTTATTAAACCTGATTCCATTCTTAGAATCCATAAGATATACCACAGATGTTAGAAATATTCTGGCTTTAAAGAATGGTGAAAAATCATTTGGTACCAACTAATTTTTAAGCATAAACTTCACTACATTTCATAGCTATACCAAATAGAAATTTATTACAGTTGTTTCATTATGTATCGTTTATGTATGGGAGGGGTGTTTAGGCATATGTTGCATATTTATATCTTTTTACAAAAATTAAATCATATAGATTATCTTATTATTTCAATAGTACTGTTAGGAATAAGATGATACCATTTCATTAGTGGATATAAAATATACCATTGCAATGAATAGTTTTTTATAGTAATATATTATGCAAATATACAGGTATTACGATAAATATGCAGAAAAAATGAAGAATGTCATTGAATATAAATACAGAAATGCTATGGGCGTTAATGTT
>PPOH02000259.1:247424-366994 GCA_003708465.2 Kazachstania kunashirensis
TAAGAAGAAGATTACAGTTGTTTCATTATGTATCGTTTATGTATGGGAGGGGTGTTTAGGCATATGTTGCATATTTATATCTTTTTACAAAAATTAAATCATATAGATTATCTTATTATTTCAATAGAAATTATAAGAATAAGATGATACCATTTCATTAGTGGATATAAAATATACCATTGCAATGAATAGTTTTTTATAGTAATATATTATGCAAATATACAGGTATTACGATAAATATGCAGAAAAAATGAAGAATGTCATTGAATATAAATACAGAAATGCTATGGGCGTTAATGTTCTAAAATCGATGCAATAATGGTTTGAGAATAGGGCATAGGACAGCAGATCCTATTTATTAAAAAATGGACCATAATATTTCCATCAAATACCGAAATACAATTTCATTCTTTCGTACACGAAGAAACTGCATGCGACCATGGGTGTCACTTTAATGTACCCAATACTCAACCCCACGAAGAATCCTCGCCATCCTCTCTCTTTATATATAATGGATGCAATCTCAGAGATACTTTGAAATTTGTGTGTATACATATTCCTTGGCGATAATGCACTAACTTGTAATCTTCTTCTTATAATTTCGAACGGATATGCAGCTGTTTGTGATGCTATGCCAGCAGAGCCTCCCGCTACTAGTTCTGCCCAGGTTTTCAAAGGTTTCTTTTGATTTTTCCTTTCTATTTCTAATTCTTGTTCTTTTGTTAGCGGAACAGCACAATAAGGTGAGAATAATGGATGCTTAAATATATCGTGAAGCAAGTCATGCGCAAAAAATGAAACTCCAGCATAAGGAATCATACCAGCAACTGTAGGTGTATAACCTCTATAAAAATTCGACCAATGTGCAAACCACTTTGGAATATACTGATTTGACTCTAAAGTAATCGATGCAGGCTCATGATATATTGTTCTAACAATCTCCGTAAGCTTGAATCTCTTATGTTCTGTAATGTATGCTAATCTTACACGAATCAAATCCAAAGGATAAGTAATGAAAACACTACATAATCCAGCCAAAGATCCACTTACTAACCTCCTCCAATGTGTCTCATATGATCGAGATGGAATCAGAACGTTTCTGATTTGTTCATATGCAACAAATTTAACTGCAGCATATGGAAAAATCCTAATTAAAGTAACTGAGTGGCCCTGATAAAAACCTCTAATACCATCATTTATTCCAATATGCCTCGCAGCTTCGACCAAACCAATTAATGAACCTGAATATTTTGCATAATGTGGATTTGATGTTTGAAATAAAATTTTTATTCTGTCAAGTGGTGCAATTAGGGTTTTTGCGCAAGAGCCTGATATACCACCTGCAATACCTGATCGTATCACATAATCCATCGATTTTTTATTTATAGGTGTCCTGCCATCTGATTTATTATCTTGATCATTCGTCCTTTCAGACGGCACCTCTGTACCATGTAATTTATCTTCCATTAAGCTATATATCTATCTTAAATTATTGTGATTTGGTAATTTTAGTAATTTTATCTATTAGTATAATAGCTTCGGTTATGGCCAAACCACGATCATAATGTAAATAAAACTATTAGAGCTTTTATCTTATATTACTTACTTTATTCCATTAAATTTCGCTTCTCCTCAGTAAAGCGCGTGAATGGAAAAAAGTAACCAATATGCTGTTGGCATTAATAAAGGACTCAAACAACACTCACATGTCGTCAATTATATACACCTTTTGAGCCCTCTTATTAAGAATGAAACGAACATAAAATTTAGCATTATCATGTAATAATAGATATTTTATCGAGTTAATCAATATTAAGATAGTCTTAAGAAACAACGTCTACCTAAGCGATCAAAAATACCGCTTTTTGTTTTACGAAACAAAATCTTGTCTTTCACTAAAAAACAAATCAAACAAATAAAATACAATGTCTGGCTTTTAATCATGTGATTAATTTTTTATTTTTTAATACATCAATAATAAAGATTAATTACTATTTTGTGTGCGCGTTCCGAAATACCGAATATAAAATTGGAAACTTTACAAATTGTGTTATTGTAATAAGACGCAGATCAGAGAACTGGAGCACTAAATAAGTTCCTTGTATTGTTCAATATAAATAGTGTAAAAAGTAACTAATTTTTTTACTTTAACATTATATGGTTCATTACTTTAATGGAAGGTTATATAAAAAATTTAATAATTTTGTATATCATAGTTAAAATTATAGTTTTAAAGGATTAAACGTAGTGAAATCATCAACTTTCGTTGAATGACGAAAAGAGACATATTTTAATTATTTATTTAATCGTCGTTTCCATTACTAATAGATGGATAGAGTAACCGTGAAAGACTAATTATTATTGGATGAGGAAAACTATCTCTTATAATTTATACCATTATAAACTTTTAAGGTAGATAAAATAGAATAATTTTTGTTCGACATAAAATAAATAGGTCAAAGATTTGTCTTAATACTATTCTTGTAACGTCTTAAGAACCCGGGATAAGAAAGAGTCAGGTAAATGCAAATTTCAAAAATTTCAAAAATAAAATACTGACAACTTCAGAACTCCACATAACTAAACTAGGTTCACTTATTTCTACATACCAAAGATTCTCAAACTTATACAGTAAATGAAAACTTATCTTAAATGACCTTATTATTAAAGAAAGTTATATATAAAATATATATACAAATGAAACTTGGATATAAAATATAAAATGCCTATATGTTGTTACCTACACTATTCAGAGAAAAATTAAGCCTTAGATAAAGCTTTCTTGACAGTGTATCTCTTTTGCTTTCTTAAAACCATGACTTGGAATCTTTCAAAGTCAGATAAAGCAGCTCTTCTTTCACGTTGAGCGATCTTCTTAGCCCAAGAAGAAGTAGCCCATTTTTCAGTGACACCAGCAGCAGTCCATTTCTTAGAAACAATGGAAGTTCTAGCACCTCTTGGTAAAGCGAAGGTTAATGGAGTTAAGACAACATGACCTAAGTTGACAGCTTGACGTGGGACACCAGTGGTTGGACCATCAATTAAAGCCTAGATAAAAGAAATTTATCAAATGATAAAAAAATTGTTAGTAAAAAAGAACTCAAAAATTAAATTATGGTAAGATTTAAAAGATATGGATAACTCATACTAATTTGAATTATGGTAAGCAAATAATCGTATACATGGTTTCATAAAAATTCAATTTAGTATAGTAATACTTTCGATAAAATGGATATTATCAAATCCGTGTATTATATCAACTTGAAAAGATAACCTAACCCAGGAATTCATTATATTACCTCATATTATCTCATATTCTTCTATCTCTTATTGGTTTATTTATGATTTAACATACCTTCCCTTGGTCAATAATTTCAACAATAGTAGCTAATTTTCCGGTATTTTTGACTAAAACAACACGGCCAACTTCGACTAATCTCCAGTTTGAAGCTTTAACAATAGAATCGGTAGACATGCTTGGTTTTTCTTATTACGTTCTCCTTGAATTGGGATATGATACGTTATATAACTAAATAGATTACTATATCTTTAATTGGTTATATTACTGAAATTGTTTGATATTTTAGTTCGCTTCATGTAGCACAAAAAAATCTCCGAAATACAAAAACTGAATGATTTTTTATTAAACATTAATTTCAAAATAGTACTGTAATGTCTGGGCTTATTAAAATGTCTGGGTTAATATAGTCGAATTATTTCTTCCCTTATATAATATTAATACCATCATACACATACAATTCAAAAACAAAAGAATCAATTGTATTGCTGTGCTAAGACCATTTATTAAATATTGTGAGACATTATTTTACATTGATGGGGAAATATATGTATAAAAGTATATACATAAATGTACTATATAAAAGAAAAGTGTATTATGTTTAAATTTGGGATTTACGAGAAGTCCCTGCCAATTCATTTTCTTGAATTTCATGTTTTTTAAATGCAGGAATTGTAAATTTCTCCGTAAATTTTTGTCCTGGTAAGATTGGTGCAATCTCAAGTATACTCTTGATTTGATCCTCAGGACTAGCATCATCTGGAACGTGTTTATATATATACCAGTCTAGATCTTCACCAGGGACAGCCTTCCTGAATAATTTTGGATAAAATTCTACACCATCTTCGACTCTTTTCTTGGCTAATTCTCTTTGATAATTTTCAATCTGAAATTTTTCTTCTGTTGCTATTTCATGATTACGAATAGCTAGAGCATCTGTGACTTTCTTCCATAGTTTTCTTGATTCATAATCACCTTGTTCATCCAATGGACGAATCTTTGGTTTTAATGGTGAATTCTTATTTGTGTCAAAGAGAACAGTTTTTTTGGCATTTTTAGTTCTTAAATCCTTAATATACATAATATCATTCCATTTACCACTAATTTCGTAATATTCTTTACCAACTCTATCCTTAACCGTACCTTCAATAGCATCATAAGTACCAGAAATAAATCCTTTTGTTTTAAATTCGATATCAACTTCATAAGATGGACCTTTAATAATCATATGATCACCTAATTCAACCCTCATTTTACCAAATAAAATACCTCTTGCATAAACATTTGGTTGTGATAAAGTATATTTTTCTGGTTTACCATTCGAATCCATTATATCTAAGAAAGTTAAAACTGTTAAACCAACCATCATAGCTGCGGAAGAATTACCTAAAAACTTTGATTTTGGGATTGTAACACCATCTACTCTAATGTGAGATTCAGGTATCATATAAAAATATCCAGACTCTGGTGGATGATGACTTGTTTGTTCACTTATATAGAATGCTTGTTGTTTATTTGGTAAATCCCAAAAAGCTGTAAAATATTCACCTAATACAGGATTTAAAGGTTTTTTAACAGCTTTTGGAGCGATATGCCAACCAGCTAAATACCAAGCAATTACTTTAATAAATCTTTGTAATTCATTTTTTTCTTCATGAGCTTGTAAAACAATATCTGGAAATTGTAATTGATTGGTAATTCTTTCCAACATTGATTTTTTCTCTAAAATAAATGTTGGTAAAGTAATTCTAGAAAGATCACAACCAGGTTTCAACTGAGAAATAATATTTAAAATGATATTTTGACCTGTGTCATCATTTTCATCGATATCATCGGTATCGACCATTACATTTTTTTTCTCAGCATTCTTGGAACTGGTTGATTCACCTTTAGAATTAACAGATGAAGTAGATTTTGGTGTTGATATACTTGCTTTCAACTTATTCAATGACATGCTATTAGTAACAGACAAAAATTATTATAAAATCTTGGACTATAAGGTTAAGTTAAATTATTTTATTGCATCAAAATAAAATAAAATAAAAAACCTGTGTAATCACAACTGTTCTAATTATGGTAACTTCTAAGTTGACACGCAATGTATTTTATAGTCACTGACTACTAACTCGTCCTTTCCATTTAAGGTCTTTTTTTTTGTCTTTTTTTTTTCGATCGGCAATTCTGCATAATCTCCCCTTTCCAGGGCCCTTGTCGTATTCAGTGATGTGTACTAAAAATATTTTATAAAAGTAATTTAATTATGATATAGTTGTTGATTTTTAGTTTATATAATTTATATAATTTATGTATTTGTGAGGGTGTCTTGATATTGGTTCAATTAGTTGCATCCCTCATCTTTATTTGTCATGAGATATTTTATTTTTTTTTTGCCATTGAATAACATAAACAATGAAAAATAATGCATTAAAATTTGAAAAGAGCCGAAGTTGAAAATGTTTTTATTAACAACAACCGCTTTCGAACTAAATAAAAAATAATAAAATAGTAGAGATAAAGGCTTTCTTTTTCGAAGATACTTTTTTTCGTTTATTGTTCAATATCTACAGATCTGTACGTAATCCTCCTTTTTTTTCCATCTTCTTTAGGACTGTCAAACCCATTAATTTCGATACTTTTTTTTCACTGCTAAATTGAATATTTAAGTCTTTCTTTTTTGATTTAGTTACAATGTCTTCTTCGAGTAAAGGAAAGACGAGTGCTCATAATTTGCACCCCAATACTGTCAAGCACAGAAGTAGACGCTCTTCTTCTGTCGGGAAAATTGAGTTAGGTGACTCGGTTCATAACTTAATTAGTGTATCAAAACCAAAGAATTATGTAAAACATAATATAGAGAATAAGAAAAGGGGATCCTTAAGTCAAAAATGGAACTCTTTTATTGAACTGAGTTCAGAACATATGTGGATTATACCATTGTTGATAACTATTGTTGTCTTTTCTATTTTTTTTGCATCAAATGATCAAACCGAAAATAATCCCTTACATATGTTTGTGTCAATTTCTTATCGAATTGGTGAAACTGATATGTATGGTAAAGGTATTAAAGATTTGTGTTTTGTATTTTTTTACATGACCGTTTTCACTTTTATTCGTGAATTCTTTATGGATATGATTATTCGTCCAATTGTTTTAAAGACACAAGTTACATCAAAACATAGAATAAATAGATTAATGGAACAATTATTCTATATTATTTATTATGGTATTTCAAGTCCAGTTGGTTTATGGATTATGTACAAATCAGATTTATGGTTATTCAGAACAGACACAATGTATAAAACTTATCCTGATTTCAATAATTCATTTTATTTTAAATGGTTTTATTTAGGTCAAGCTGCATTTTGGACCCAACAAGCTTGCGTTTTAGTCTTACAATTAGAAAAACCAAGAAAAGATTATCAAGAATTAGTCTTTCATCATATCGTTACCCTTTTATTAATTTGGTCATCATATGTTTTCCATTTCACCAAAATGGGTTTAGCTGTTTATATTACAATGGATGTATCAGATTGGTGGTTATCCTTGAGTAAAACATTAAACTATTTCGATTCAATTTTTACTCCACCTATTTTTTTCATGTTTATTGTAATATGGGTCTATTTACGTCATTATATTAATATTAAAATTTTATGGTCCGTATTAACTCAATTCCGTAATGAAGGACCTTATAATCTAAATTTTGCTACACAACAATATAAATGTTGGATCTCACAATCGATTGTCTTCACTCTAATTATGGCATTACAACTAGTTAACTTATATTGGTTGTTTTTGATCTTCAGAATTCTTTATAGATTAGTCTTTACTGGTGTTCAAGAAGATGAAAGAAGTGAAGCTTCATCAGATGAATAAATGAATTAAAAAAAAATTGCACTTAATTAACTATATAGTTATCTTTATATTCTTCATAGATTATTTCTCTTGAATATCATTTTGCACTTTTTATTTATTTTTCTTTTTTTTTTTTCAAATTACCAAATGTTTAACATGTTAATCTGAGCTAATTGTTAAAATATATGAAAGAAATGAATAAATAAATAGATAAATAATTGAAAAAAAATTGAATAATAGTAATATATTGATATGTGTGTATGTATATATATACAGGATTAGATAAATGATTATACATGAATAATTAAATATTTTATTTTGATTGTTCTAATTTATTAAGACGTGTTTTTAAACCTCTTTCACCAGCTTTCGCAAGAACACCAAGAATCATACTAACAGAACGGTAAGAATCATCATTACCAGGAATTGGATATGTTACAAATGATGGTTCAGAATCTGTATCAATTATACCAATAGTTGGAACTCTACATTTCATTGCTTCATTTAATGCATTTCTGTTTTCTGTTGGATTTAAAACGACTAATAAATCAGGCTTAACAATACTTGTACTTTCATCAGCAGTTAACACTCTACCAGTTGGCTTATCAGCCATATCGACTTCATATTTCTCCCAAACACCGCCAATTTCTGTTGGATTAGTCAATGTACCGGGAATCCATCTAGTCGAAACATAATAACCACGTACACGTTTAGCGGCTTCTTCTAATGATCTCTTTTGACCATCTCTTGTTCCTAAAAATAAAACAATACCACCTCTTTCAACGATTCCTTCAATGACATTAGCGGCTCTCTTTAGATAGGATACTGTTTGATTCAAATCTATTATATGGATACCTTTATACTCACCATAAATGAATGGTTGAGTGGAGGATCTCCATAATGATGTTGATTGACCCAGATGAACACCAGCTTCCATCAATTTATTTATCGAAACATCAGCAGTAGATAATGGTTTTGAAATATGAGAACTTGGATTATAAACTTTTGTAACGTCAGCACCTAAACGAGCAGACTGTTTGGCATGTTTTAATTGTCTTAAAAATAATTCTTGTGGGGTATAAGGTTTATCATTTGGTGACGTTTCCAAAAACGGAAATGTTTCTAAGTAACCTGTAATTGCTGTAGTATTAGTATTATTTACAGTGTTTGAGGGTTTAACACCTTTTCCGCCTTTTCCATTTTGCAAAGCTGAAGAAAATTCATTCATAAATTTTGTCAATTCTTCATCTAATTGTTTTTCCTTTTCAGTTAAAGGGTTATTCAAGATTTCTTGTAAATTAGCTAATTCATCAACTGGTACTTCCCTAAATGCTTTCAATTTTTCAGTTATATTATCATTGAATTGTTTTTGACGTAGTAATAATAAATCTTGGTCAACTTCTTCATTAGGTTGTTCTTTTGAATGTTGAAATCTTCTTCCATAATGAATGACTGGTCTGCGCAAAGCAGCGTATTTGCATAATACGGTAGAATAACGTAAAGAGCACAGCATGCTATACCGCTTAAAAATTTTCAATCTTGCTTTATACACTACTATTAAGATATATTTATATATATTTTAAGGATTCTTTTATTAAGTATTTTCAGTATTAGCAATTGACGTTAATTTTTCTCTGTATAAAATTTCGTCTTTACGCCTTAAAAAATAAGAACCGGGTAAAAGAAATTAGATCTAACAATTAATAAAGAATAATAACAAGATTTGATTTCAATTCTTACTAATTTATTTTAATAAATCAATATGATTCGGATTGCATATGATGGATATTACTCAAGTTATTGATAATTTAATTAAGAAAGAAGGGAAGACCCTAATTTTTGTGCTGGGAGAAGACGCTCGAACGAAGATCGAGACTGGTTTAGTCAGTAAGAATGGTACTATTGACGAAATTGAAAAGAGTCGACGGGATATACAAATATTATTTTTAAATAGATTACACTATCTGTTTATGTTTTTAATGAAATTAGAAGCCGAAAAGACAAATTTGTACAATAATATTGTGATATATGGTTTAGATTCATTAATCTTACCACATAGTAGCATTGAAAGAATACGATTATGCAATCTAATATTAAGTACACTCTATAAAGTTAAACGCCAACAAGAATTAGATGAAGTTTTAATGATAAGGTATGGAAATCTCGAGAAAACTGATGATGAACAGACTAATGATGATGAGCTTAATAGACTCGATAAATATTGGCAATATATATTAAGTTAAATAATGTACATATATATATATATATATAGTTCAATTAATTCAGTTAATCGATGTTGATGTTTGTAGTCTTCATTTCAGCAGTATCATTATCATAGAAACCTGCTAATTTGACTTTAAATACAGAAGCAGCGATACCAAATTGTTTTAAAATTAAAGCCTTACGAACATCTAAAGTCTCACCCTTTTCACAAACTATATATGGAGATTCCAAAGTAATTTTACCGGCCTTAATCTTTGTTGGAATATCATATTTATTTCTTAAAGTTGGTTCCAAAGAATGAACCATTGGAATATCATCTTCAATTGGAATTTGACCACCACGAGAGTAAACAATACCTTCTGGAATAGTGAATGATATTGGAGCCTTTGAATTTGGTCTTGAGAAATCTGATCTTTCATAAGCTTTGAAATAATCTTGTACGGTTTCTGGAGTTTCATTTGTAAATAGTAAACCTGTTACACCATTACAAAGTTTTGTAAATTTATGTAAATTTTCCTTATATTCATTTTCTCTTGTATCACCTAATGCTTTTTCTAAAACTTTTCTTTTACCCATCAACAACTTAGATTCTGTCCAAGCTGTTCTAATTTCTTGTAAGACGGGAGTTCTAACATTATCTAGATATAATAACCAAACATAACGATGAGAATCAAGTGCTTCTCTAACTTCATCGAATATTCTTTCTTTGTTAGCTCTACCTTTCTTATCTGTTTGTGCTAATGTAACTAACTTTGAACGTTTGGATCTTGGCATAGCTTACTAGTGATATAAATATATATATGTGGTTCGATTTTACTCTACTGCTTAATCCAAATCAAAAATACAAATCAGTATACTATAGTTTTATAACTAAAATTTTCATAAGAGATGCTCATCGCTAAAAAACTTGAAAAAATTTTTTTTTGGGTGAAAAATAACGTCGTCAATAGTGACATAACTTTCTCTTCGGTAATGTGAATCACGTGGAAGATGATAACGGTTAGATAACAATATACAATATACAATATGCCAACGTTACAGTGACGGTTAACCATAGACACCTCTGCTCTACTCTACTCTACACTTCAGTTATGGCACTGTCACTGAGCAATAATTAGCCCGTTTCCTGAGTGCAGTAATCATATCTGCAGGTATACTAATGAACGCCTGCCTGCCATACTGTCCATTATTATCCCCTAATTGTATGGTACTATTTTTCTAATTTTGCCGCCGATGATCTGGGAAAAGTATATAAACAGAGTGCGGTGGCAAGAAAGACATGCTTTTTTTTTGTTCCAGTACAGGGCCAATTGGTACCATTCACAGAAAACGATTATAAATTTTCTGCTGTATACATGTCGTCGTATGTTTATTGTTTCTCAAGCTTACCATCGCAATTGTTTAGCCATTTCACTAACTTTAAGAATGATCACGTGCACAAAATCACGATACACGGAATGTGTCAACTGATCCCTCAAAAAACTGCTCGACGTCAATAGTGATGATGCCCGACTAGGAAATAAATGCACATTATCATTTCGACTACAAAAGCTTTTTTTTTCTCTACTGCAAGTTCTGCCTGACAACCATCGATTCTTCCAAAACTTGACGGAACACAAACTAATATGGTGCTGCCCATTTTCGAAACTGGGACATATTTTTTTTTTCCTTCTTGGTATTTCTGCAGCCGGCTTCTTCCGTGATTCTCTGCGATTATTTTGTGATTGTTCATTTGCGAAACAACCTAACCTAATAATATTCATTTGCCCAGAATTTTGTTACGGTGGAAGGATTGGAAGTTTGATGTCCCCACCGGCCATCTCTGTATTTTTCTTGGGCTCTTTTCCATTTATTTTTTGAGTTTTTATGTTAAATTACTATAATATTTTGCAAGTGATATAAACAACTAATCTATAAAAATAGAGTTAAATTGCATATATATCTTATTGGAAAAAGGATTTAATAAACCAAAGGAAAAAAATTATTTACGTTGAATTTAAAAATTAAATAAAATCAAATAAAAGATAGGTATATTGAATTGGTTGTAAAAAAGTTTATTAACAGCCTATCATGCCAATCGCTAAGTCGAATCCATCTATATCAGATATTCCAAACAGTCCTTCAATAAATAATAATAATAGTAATAATAATGAAAATAATCAAGAAGACACTGATGATTTTGATATTCCAAGAGCACCAGGAACCTTAAATGTAAATGCATTATCATCAACAGATTCAAATTCAAATATTTCAGAAAATTATAAATCAATGGATCCAAAGAGACCAAATGAAATTTTTGAAAACGTGAAAAATATTAAATCATTAGATGATCCAATTCAATTTACAAGGGTAAGTTCATCATCAGTTTTATCATCAAATAACTCAAACGAAATTTTATTAGATGGTATTAGTAATAATGAAAATGGTGCTATTAATAAAATAAGTGACAAAAACAATCCAAGTATAGAAGGAGAAGATAATGATGAAGAAGGTGAAGAAAAAATTGCAAATATATCAAATAATAATAATACACTCTCAAGTAATGATACTACAAATTCTACAATTAATATTAGTAATACTACTAATAATAATAATACAACATTGATACAAGATATAGAATCTTCTTCAACAAATCATTTTTTACATGATACTTCAACATCAGCAACTCCAATATCTAAAAATCAAATATTATCACCATCAACACAAAAACAATACATCAACAATACTAGTAAACCTTCAACTCCGAAACAATCAATACCATCATCAAATGCATCCAAAAAACTATCAAATAAACCAAGAAAAGTTTCACAAAGTGACTCATCAAGTAGTAGCATTTCAATTAATAGTAAAGATTTTGGGAAGAATAAGAAAAGTAATAGTAGTACAAGTATAATGAAAGGTGTTTTTTCCTCCTTTGTAAGTAATATGAAAAGAAAGTCACAACAAGATAAACGATC
Organism: Kazachstania kunashirensis; assembly: GCA_003708465.2. NCBI lineage: Eukaryota > Fungi > Ascomycota > Saccharomycetes > Saccharomycetales > Saccharomycetaceae > Kazachstania > Kazachstania kunashirensis. Next base: position 259,755 of record PPOH02000259.1, read on the forward strand.
ATCTAACGGTTCAATCAAAATTTCAACACCTTATAACGCAAAACATATTCATCATGTAGGTATCAATTCGAAAACTGGTGAATATACTGGTTTACCAGATGAATGGGAAAAATTATTAACATCAAGTGGTATTTCAAAAAAGGAACAACAACAAAACATGCAAGCTGTAATGGATATTGTTAGATTTTATCAAGATGTTACAGAATCAAATGGTGAAGATAAAGTTATAAAAACTTTTGATATTTCAAATTCAACTTCATCATTATCAAACAATAATTCATCAAGTAATACTAATATTTCCTCACATAGAGCAATATCAACCTCATCACTAACACCTGATTTACAATCTTCATCAATAAATAATACACCAGTTTTTGAAAATAATCATCACATTTATAATATTACGCCGAAATCTCAACAACAGGATTATATGCAAACACCCCAATTAAATGACTCTTTTACAACACCAAAATTGAACCCTATTTCAAATAATGATAAATATATTCCGTCAAGACCAGCCCCTAACCCTCCACATATTCAATCAGAGGTTAAAGTTTTATCCCCAATATTAACTAATTCAGCACCACAGTCTTCATATAGAACACCATCACAAAGGAAATCTCAATCACAAACTCCCTCTCCATCCATTGTATCTACTCCATCACGTATGGCTACTTTAAGAAAAGAATTGCAACCATTACCACCAATTCCACAAGCACAAAGTCCAGTAAAATCGAACGATATAATTGAAAATTCTAAAGATCAAATACATACAGAAATACCAAAAATTCCAAATGCAACTCCAAGGGTCTCATCAGAATCTAAGTCAATCTCAGCAGAAGCGCAAAAGAAAGCTAATGGAAAGAAAAGAGAGGAAAGGGAAAGACGTAAAAAAGAAATTTATGCTAAATTAGCTACAATTTGTTCAGATGGTGATCCTTCTGAGAAATTTAGTAAGTTAGTTAAAATTGGTCAAGGTGCTTCTGGTGGTGTATATACAGCTCATGATGCCGATACAAATGCAAGCGTTGCTGTCAAACAAATGAATCTTGATAAACAACCAAAGAAAGAATTAATTATTAATGAGATCTTGGTTATGAAAGGTTCTAAACATCGTAATATTGTTAATTTCATTGATTCATATTTATTAAAAGGTGATTTATGGGTTATTATGGAATATATGGAAGGTGGTTCGTTAACTGATGTTGTAACACATTGTATTTTAACTGAAGAACAAATTAGTACGGTTACTAGAGAAACATTACAAGGTTTAAAATTTTTACATTCAAAGGGTGTTATTCATAGAGATATCAAATCTGATAATATTTTATTATCGATGAATGGTGATATTAAATTAACAGATTTTGGGTTTTGTGCACAGATTAATGAATTAAATTTAAAGAGAACAACTATGGTAGGTACACCATATTGGATGGCTCCAGAAGTTGTATCAAGAAAAGAGTATGGTCCAAAGGTAGATATTTGGTCTTTAGGTATCATGATTATTGAAATGATTGAAGGTGAACCACCATATTTAAATGAAACCCCATTAAGAGCATTATATTTAATTGCAACCAATGGTACTCCACAATTGAAGGAACCAGAAGCATTAAGTGAGACATTGAAACATTTCCTAGAATGGTGTTTGAAAGTCGAAACTGATGATAGAGCTTCTGCATCACAACTTTTAAAGGATCCTTTCGTTACCGAATACGGTGGAGATAACATATCGTTAGCTCCATTAGTTAAATTAGCTAGAATGAAGAAATTACAAGAATCAATGGATAGTAGTGACGAAAATAGTGATGTTGAACTTGATAATCACAGCGTCGATGGCCCAAATAATTACATCCATAACCAAAATGAACAATAATTAAAGTGACTATTTACGTCCTTTTCACTTTGAATTGTATTATATCTAAAAAAGACAAATATCTCATAAGAGACCCATATATATATATTGCAAGTATTAATAATATAACTTTTATATTAATTTTTTTTTAGTAGCTTTAAGAATATGCACGATAAATATCTGAATGGTTCATTTATTAGTCCATTAATAGTCTTCATCTTATGGAAATAAGTTCGTATTATTAGAAGTACATTATTAATCGTCTTTCATAACTACCTGGACAAAGAATAGGGTAACTTCAACATCACCAACATTATGCAGCTTATATGAATTGAAGGCAGGAATTTGGAATGATGAATTTTTGGTACAAACAAAAGAACTCTTCTCTAAACACACCATTACTGTTCCATGCGTTACATGAAATGTCATAAAACAGTTACCACTATTATCTGTTGATTTCTTAGCTTTTGCAGGTAATTTCAAAATTCCACTAGCAAATTTTTCTTTATGTTCATCAAATAATGTGTCAAGTATAAAGTTTTCATTTCTATTCTTGGTTATTTTGCTACTTTTTTGCAAATGAGGCGCAACAGCAACCGTTAAAGTTTTCTTTTCTGTCCTATTTTCATTTATTGGAACATTTAGAGTTAACATTCCATTCTTCAACCATTGTGCTTCTTCACTACCCTCTATAGTTTTTACAGCTGTTTTAGATGTTGAATTAATATGTTCATTTTTTGTGAAACTTTTAGTTGACTTTAATTTCGACTGTTTATTTCGATTAGAACTCTTTTGATTTTCTGTATCAAATGTGATAATCTTCTCAATATCTAATATTGGTCGAAGGTTTTTTCTTTTATAAACAACTCTTTCATTTCTCCAGTAATCAAGTACAGGTATTTTAATCCTATTAGATTTTCGTATAGTTTTACGGACCTTTGAATTGTTTGGTATATATTCGGTGTCTTCTGAGATGTTAGGCATGTAATCAACATCAAAAGAGTCATCGGTAAAACAGATTGAGTTGATTTCTGCTTCAACTTCTTGTTGGTCAATTGCTGATTCCAAATTCCTGGATCTAATTTCATGTTCCAACAAGGCATTTTCTGAAGTATTTAAAGTTGAATCATCTCTGGTAGCTTCCGATTCATTTTGAGGCTCCAGGTCTGGAAGGCTTGGCTGTTCTTGTAATATATCTTCATCTTTAACGGAAGTGTTATACTCCGACTCTAAATCGTAATTCGTCTCATAAATATCTTCTCTGATAGAAGACAATTTACGATCTTTATAATTGGATTGTTCATAATCAAATAAAGGGATATCTTGATGTTGAAAAGACATATCATATGAACTTTGTTTAAATTTTGATGGTTTTAAGGCAATACTTCTTTTTTTCGAGTTAATTTCTGATGATGGTAACTCAGCCAATGCATTACGTGGAAATATAGAACTTTCCTTAGCTCTCTTTGATATTATACTGGTTTCTGTATCGTTAAAGAACTCATCAATATTTTCCATACTGTCCTCATCCTTTTGTACAGAATTTTTCACTTTCCAACCCACTCTTCTAGACTTCTCATTCAATTCCATAAAACTCATTCTTCACATGAGTACTTCACACAATAATAACACAATAAGATAAGAGATATTCACAAGTATTGGCTTTAAGACAACTATTGAAACTTTTGTATATAATTGTTTGTTTTCACTTTGATCAAATTTGTGTCAAAATCAGGGTTATTTTACATAACCCTAATTTTATGTATGTGTTTAGGGAGATCATCGAACCGTTTTACAAGTTAAAGGCTAAAAACAACTTATTCACTTATTAAACAGTTCTATAATTGTTTAAGTAACGCATATCATTGGATTTATGAATAGACTAGTTATTTACATCTCGTATTTTGTATCTTTTTTAAAAAATCATTAGTTTGAACCTTTCTAACAATGAGTTTAGTACCATATAGCAACGACTCACTAATTTTGAAGGATTCCAATTCCAAATCCTTAATGATAGTCAATCCATCTCTGGATAAACTATCATATTTTAAGCAAATAGTGCCTCCACGGGAGAATAAGAAATTTTCACATACGTTTCAAAAGAAAGGAGATAAAATTCCTGAAGAAGAAAGTAGATCCAGTTTTATTTGTCCACAATGTGGTACTGAGATCAATTCAGTTCCTCAGCGGAAAAGACTAAAATATAGTCAAAATTCAAGGTATACTAAAGATTCATCTAGTTTTAATCTATCCAAAAGGTATTTTAGATTATTGCAAGATACGTATACACAACAACAGCTAATAAGTGATAGTGTGAATGACTTCAAGTTTTCATCATATATACCAAATGATTTATTCATACCCGGGTATTTTCATAAATTCTTTACTACTTTATCTTTATTAGGTAGTGGTGCAAGAGGTTCAGTTTTAAAAGTGGTTCATAGAATAGGTGACACAAATTTGGGAGTATTTGCATTGAAGAAAATTTCTATTGGTAATGATATGATATGGTTCAATAAATGTATTCGTGAAGTAAAAGCTCTTAGTTCTATAACTCACAAAAGTGTAAATTTAATCACCTACAATCATGTTTGGTTGGAAATGGATTCTTCTTATGGTGTGACAGGTACAGTAACTCATAAAGAAAAAATTCCATGCTTATTTATTTTACAACAATATTGTGAAGGGGGAAACTTGGAAGATTGTATTCTTACTGATGTATTCAAGAAATTTCCCGAGAGAATATCAAAGGAGGAAAGAAAGAGAATGTTTAGGGAAAAGAGAAACCAACAAAATAGAGATATTTCACAATTAGGTTTATCAACAATACAAATACTTTCAATAATAAGAGATATTGCAAGAGGTCTTCATGAATTACATGATATAGGAATTATTCACAGGGATTTGAAACCGTCTAATATTCTTTTATTAAATAAATATTCTGAACCACGTAGTTCCCCCTATGATATAGATAATCCTACAAACGGACAAATAGGAGATTGCTTTCCTACTGTTGTAATAGGTGATTTGGGGGAAAGTCAATTAGCAGGTGAATCGAGGACAGGTACAGGTTATACAGGTACATTGGAATTTACCGCCCCTGAAGTTATTATTACAAATTTGTCAAATGACTATCAAGAAACAAGCTGTAATGAATATACATTTGCATCTGACATGTACTCATTAGGTATGATATGTTATTTCATTGTATTTGGTGAATTACCATTTGATCCACAATTAGAGATATCAGATATGAGACAATCAGTTAAAAAATTTAAAGGCAATAAGAAAAACATGATCGAGTTGCATCAACAGAAAGATTTAAAACCGATCAACGACCAAATATTCGAATTAATAGAATCTCTGCTATCTACTGAGATCAAAAGTAGGCCGGAAGCAAAGCAAGTGGAAAACATCTTAAATCATATTATACTCGAACAAGAAGATGATAAAAATTTCCATTTAGATCGAAGAACCAGTATAACTCCTCTTGAAGAGGAAAATTATGATATAGAGGTACTAGTCGAAGACTCAATTAATAATCCCGATGAGTTGTCAATTGATGAAAATAAGTTAGCTCTTACAAATTCATCGGGATTAGTAGATATACCCTCGGATGAAGAGCTTGAGATTTACACTAAGTATAATTCAAAGAATCTAAAGAATGCTGATAACGCTTTTGGATATATATTTTGGATGAGATATTTCCTTGAATCGTCCATTTACACACTTCTTCTATTACCTTTATCTCTAATTATTCTAACTTCATCTTCCAACGGTTCAACAGTTAATTATTTCACAATCTTTCTGTTGGGTATGTCATTTGGATGTTCCAAACAAATCTCACGAGTTATTGGGATGATATTATCAATTATTTTGATAGTTAGGCTGGGAAACACTTATTTTGATTGTAATTATTAGTAAATTCTATATCCATATATAATCATATAAATCACAATTAGGGTATCGAATAGCTTTTCTATTCTAATCTACACCATGGTCTCCCATCGGATAATTGATGAACACATAAAGTTGGTTCTAGTTTTAATCCAATTATTGCTGCAATTAAAATACCCAGAGAGTCTGCTATTGACACTGAACCCAAAGCAAACTCTACTTCATTTGATGGCAAATCACTTAAAATATTCAAGAATGTGTTAACGTATGACGAACCACCAAGTAAACCCTCATATAATATCAATACCATTATCGGCCAAGGATTTTCCACTATATAATTCCATGATTGATAAATAACAATCAAGAAATTTAAACCTTGGAGAGCAGATAACAAATACAAATGTCTTAATCTGAAAAAAGACGCTGTTGACCTAGAGATAAACACACCAACTTGATATAAAGTACTGTATGTTACATAGAAATCTCTATACTTGTGAAATTTAAGGAAGTATTTCTTGTTGTTAGATTGATCGATTGGAAATAATAAAGTTGGCGAAACACTCTGATTGATTAAGTATTCAAAAAGATATACTGTTGTTAATGGCAGCATATAGGGAATAATTAAAGGCTCAAGTTTCATTAATGTTTCAATTATATGGCTTTTCAATGACTCAGATTCGGTTTCTCTATTAGAAAGTACATTAATTTCTGATATCAAACCAATATCTGATTCTGTCATTCTATCATTTTGGGTTGAATCAATAATTGGCTGATACTCCATCTGTCTTAGTTTGAAATATAACAGAAACCCAAATGGTACAATTGCAAAAACCAATAATGATATTTCTACTGGAATATGCAATATCGTAGTGAGGAGCATATATAACCCACTACCAAGGAGTCCCGCACCACCTGTACCAGATGACCAACCATTTAATGCCACTTCTTTATAAGTATGAGTCAATTGTAGAAATGTTACTTCACCAAGTCCAGAAGATAGAGATGCCAGAGTTATACCTAGCAGACAAATGCTCACATTGTTGAAAGCTACAAGGAGCATACCAATGCAACTTACAACAATCAGAGATATGATCCTATAACTGTACTTTATTCTTTCGATGAAAAAAGGTGATAGCAATTTAATTAGCAATGAAGGTAGAATATCAACTAGTAAGACTAGTGATTTTGGGATTTTTGTCCCCACAATATCAATAGCAGCTGAAAGAATGACGACATAGAGGATATTGTTAATCAAACCGAATATCCAGAAATAAATGAAAATGGTAGCATTTGAATTATGATTATGATTAACAGTGTTCCTTACTAACGATAGACCTGACTCCATAAGCGTTATATATATTTCATTCAATTGATTTTTCTAGTTATTTACCTTTAAAGTACACTAAGATGGAAGTGTCAACAAAGTATTTACTAGTTCGGACTAATAAATAATGATGAAATTTCGTTAATAATTTGCACATATTGAAGTAAATAGGATAATATATAAAAATGATCTATAAAATAGCAGAATTTTAGAGTATAACTGACATGATTAGAATACTAGATGTAGTTCTTTAGTAGTCTTAATCTTTCAACAGATTTTTCTAAGTAAGCATCATCTTTACAAAGAGCAAATCTTAATAAGTTTTCTGCAGCTTTTTCATGTTCTTTAATGTAAAATTCAGTTGGTGGGATTGCTACGACACCTAATTCGTTCATTAACCAGTAAGAAATACGGAAATCCTTACCCTTTTCTAGTAATTCATCAGGGTATTTGTAATTATCAGGGATTTTGACCTTAGCGAAGTTAACTAATATGAAATAGGAACCTTCTGCCTCAGTATAAGGCAATCCTAATTCGTCGAATACTTTGATGAATATTTCATATTTACGTATGTACTCATTTCTCATATTTTCGAAATAGTTGGCTTTTAAAGCATCTTGTAAAGAGTTAGCAACAGCTTCTTGTAAAGGAGATGGAGAAGAGAAACAAATTCTAGTGTGTGCTTTTGCCGCATAATTTAACAACTCTGGATTTAATGAGACAATCCAACCAATTCTCCAACCTGTAGCGGCAAATGATTTACCTGCAGAACCTACAGTCAAGGTTAATTGACCAATTTCTGGGGATAAAGTTGCAATTCTAGTGAATGAATCTGTAAAGTATAAATGTTCATAAACTTCATCAGAGATAATAATAATATTATTTTTAACACAAATTTCACCCAGTCTTAATAATTCTTCACGGATGAAGACTTTACCTATTGGATTATGTGGAGTGTTAATAATGATAGCTTTAGTCTTTGAATTGATAACTTGTTCTAATATTTCCCAATCAATTTGCCATTCTGTACCCTTAGTGACTCTCTCATCCAAGGTTTTTGGTGGATTGATTGGAACATATACGACTTTACCACCACACATTTCAATATTTGGGATATATTGATCGAAAAATGGTTCAAAGACGATTACTTCATCACCTTGATTCAATAAACCAACTAAACAAGACAGGATAGCTTCATTAGCACCAGTGAATACAGAAACATTCTCCGGTTTTAAAACATTCTTATAAATTGGATTATAAAAATCAATCAGAGAATTTATCAAACTTGGACGACCTCTGGTGGGCGAATACTGATTAACCAATGGAATTTGTAAAGCTTTTTGAGCCTGTTCAATAGCAAATTGAGGTGGAGAATATGAGAAAAAACCTTGACCAAGATTTAACATCTCACGACCTTTATTTTGTGCATTCACTTCAGCAACAGCAGCAGATTCATTGGTCAAGGACCACACATCATTCCCTGTATTTCGAGAGAAGTACTCGTTAGCAACAATCTTAGGTTGATTGGCAAGCGTCATAGCAGATGTCTGGAGCCTTCTGATCAACGTACGGGACATCTCTTGTTACTTCTGAAATCACAAACACAAAACCGTCCTTATATATACAATCCTAATCATCGATAGAATTTCCAGTCATAGAAAACTGTGTAACGATACGGTCACGTGATACAAGAGTGGATAAGTAATAATGTATATTTCTTTATATGCTATGTGAGTATATTGTACAGGAGCTTTGGGCGGGATTGCTAGACTGAGACTCCTGTGTCTAGGTCCTTGGTAGCTTTCTGGAGTCCTTCGTTGCATTGTTTGATGGTGGCTGCGTCTTGTTCCAGCATCTTTCGTAGTTCTTTCCATTCGTGTTCTGATTTGTCCCTTGAGGATTCTGATCTGGATTGAACTTTGTTCAGTTCTTGTTTCACGAACCCTAGTTCCTCCTGTAGTGATTTTTGGTTGTGTACGAATTCGTTGAACTTGTATATTTGGTTTCTGATTTCCTTGAACCATGCGATTTCTTGGTTGCTGATAACGCTGTCTCTGACTAATGCGGATTCGTTGCTTCCCAATACCCTTTGGTTCAATGCGGTTAGTCTTTCCATCAATGCGGTTTGTTTATTGATTTTGCTTTGCAATCTTGTTGATTGTTCTTTATATTGCTTGGTCAATTCTTCTTGCTTTTCAATGACATCATTGACACCTTTAATTTGTTTACTGAATTCGTATTGTTGTTCCAAAATTCTTGCATGTAGCATGACACCCAAACTTTGACCTTGCACAACAGTACCCACTACTCCCTTTGAAACAGTTGTCAAGACATCTAGTTGTTTCTCGTTCGAACTGTTCTCCAACTTAGCTTGTCTGACCTCTGGAGGTATCACTTCACCAAAGGGGTTCTTGGAACGTCTCTTATATGATTCAGCAAAATCCATAATCTCCGACATTGGTTGAGAAAATGAGATATCAAGCTTTGAAAACTTTGAATCAACCTCTGAAACTGGTTCTGATGATTGTCTCTCGTTAACCAAAGATTCTTTCTCACCATCACATAGGTTTAGTGGCACAGCAACTATATCCTGTGGTCCCACAAAGATTACACCTGTTTGACCATCTGCTCTAAAGATACCACACGATGTATACTGTTTTTGTTCAGTATTAGCATATGTCTGAATCTCTGTCTTGAAAAGATTACTAGTGTTATTGCGATTTACATTAATGTCAACAATTTGACTTTTTACCTCTATTTTGGATATTTCAGAAATATCTGAATTTTCAATACATTTATCCATGGCTTCTGACCAACTTTTGGTTATGATATTATAAGTAGTTTTAGCACTTGGGCTATAGACTAAAATTTGACCCACTTGATTAAAATCTTTAAAAATTTGTAAAATATTATTACTGTTATCAACATTTTTGAAATTATCAATTCTTTCAATTAGTACCATAGAATTCGAGTAAAAGTAATTATCAAAATCCCAACACATAGACATCTCAAGATCCCTGAATAAAGATAAAATAGTACCATTGTCAAATGTAAGCATCAGTAATTCATTTGACTCACCAATTTGATATGTAAAAATATCATTAGCTGTAGTTTCATAAAGTTCTTCTGGATATGGGGATATAGTGAATGGACCTTGTGGTTTCACTTTCCGGAAACTTGATTCAATATCAAATTCTGTCTTACCAAACTTCAAATTTTCTGAATGTAAAGCTGAAATAAATTTTAGTTGTTTAAAAATATTTTTCTTAACATCATTTGATGTTTCTGAATCCAATGAATTGTATAATAAGATTGCTTTCTGCATCAATTCCTTCAATTCTAGTTTATCAAACGAAATATTCCCAGGTAAACATGGATAGAAAGCATATAGATCACCACAATCAGATGTACTTAACACGTATAATATCAAACCATCCTTACTGAAAGAAAGACTCTTAATATCAGTAATCTTGGAATCCATACCGAACGAACCTTGTGAGTCATTCAGTAATATTTCAGTTTCAGTTCTAGTATCAAATAGAATAATAGTATCATCTTCAAATAAAATCACTAAACTGCTATCATTTGTAGCTCTAGGATGAAATAATATCTGTTTAATGTGTGGTTGCAATGGGAAATTGAACAATTTACTTTGAAATTCAAAGGACATATGTCCCTCCAGATCAGAGTAACCCCATGGAATTTCCACAACTTTGAAATTATCTTTAGTATATATACATAAGAAGTCTCCAGATTGTGAAATGATAACGTTTTGATCAACAAAAGACCCCATTGGTTGAATTCGCATAGAGCTAAAGGATGACTTTTGCACGCTACCCCAACGCAAATATCCATCTTTTAAAGTGATAATCTGGGTTCCATCCCTCGCAGAACACATAAACCCACTCTCAGCAGCGACTACACCATTAGCTGTGCTCACAATGTTATTGAAAATTGGCTTGCTAGGCAATCCTTTTAACAACTTCTCCTGTGGTGTCTCAGCACTACTATAACTAGGATAATAATTGTAACTCATTAAACTCAATATTCACGACTTCCTGGCCCTTGATTACACTAAAAACAATACAGGTCTGATTATCAATGCAATCATCTCTTTATATTTTACAAGAGTTTTTGGAAAAAATTGGACCAAATCGTTGAAGATTACCCGGCAACTTTGATAATCACTAATAATGAATATCAATTAAGCTAATGAGTATTAATTAAGCTGGATTCATAGGTCAAAGGATCCTAGCATTGTCTGGGTAGGGTGCATTGTATTGATTTTATATAGGTGTATACACTTGTATTATATTTTCTATCCAAGGATCGCCATTATTCCCTCCAGGGCCCATCCCACAATCACGTTCATGAACAGTGTCCAACCCGCAAAGTAACATAGTTTTGGACTGAATACGCTCCAAATGAATAGATGGTATCTTAGGATGAAACATGCTGCCATTAGATGACACCCGACAACACTGTTGAATATGATAAATGGCAATTTCGCCTTGGCAAAGACTTCTGTCTTCTTTCTATCGCCTTCGTATAGGATATTCCAACTAAACATTGCCCAATAAATTGCTGGGGCAAAATTTGCTAGACACATCAACACACCAATGACATATATGTTGTAGTTCTCTGAGATACCGTGATATGCGTTTGATAAGTCAATGGTAGCAATAGAATTGGTTCCACCAAATTGGAAAAATGTAAAATTTTGTAAAACTAACGAAACCAATGACACCAGATATATGGATGAATCATATTGCGTCTCTAAGATATAGCCTATGAAATAACTCAAAATTTCAAAGATCAAGAATTGTGGAATGTTCGTTGAAGAAGACAAGAAAACTAAAAGAAGTGTAATGTATTTTGATACATTTCTTGATAAAGTATTTGATCTTTGAATCCGTACAGTCAGTATATTTCTAAGGTTAATTGCAATAAAACATTGGAAGAAAAGCGTCGCTAGTGGAATTAATGCATTATCGAAAGGGTTTTCTTGTTCTCCAATTAATACTTCACAGAATCTTTGAGCCACTCGATAAAGAAAATCAGGCACCTTCTCCTTGTTGACGATCGACCAACTTACTTTATAAGTTAAGACCATCATACCCAACATGAAAGTTGATATAAATGTCAATGGGTCGCGAGAATTACCTCTTAGACATACCATGAATAATGTCAATGTGTTCAAAGTCCAAAGAATAATAGGTTTATTTTCAAGTAAATTGGATATGACATAACTGTATACTGTCTTTTGACCGGTATTATTCCAACCACGTATCAATCTTAAGCCGCAGAAGATAATGAAATGAATCCAAAAGTTCTTATCACCCTTAATAACTGAATTTATGTAACTTATAGCGATAGAACCTGTAATAATCCACCACCATAGTTGATGTTCCTCTTCAACAAAACTACTACTAAAACATGAAAATCCCAGCAATAATGACACAATAGCAATTAATACACATGAATGATCATTTCGTATTTTCTTTATACCAAATATTACCGTGAAAATAGTTGTCAGAACTAAAATGGTATACCCAATAGAAATATTTCTATAATCATAGTCAGTTGCATTATGAATTAAAGTCTCTTGAATAGATCTCATTTTATTGATGATTAAATCGCGATCAATTACTTTTGATTCTATGTATTCAGACAAATTATTATCTTCTATCTTTGCAACACCCATCAATTGTTTGTAATTTTCTAAAAGTTTTGTATCGATTATTTTAGAATTCATCATTTGAAGAAACTCTGGAATTAAAACACCAACATTGTTCTTGGGAATTGGTACATTGAAAAGTGCTGATATCGTTGGGACCAAATCCATTTGCTGGGTTGAAGTTAAATACTGGAAAGTGGAGGGATCTTCAAGAGACATTGGTAATTTCACATCTTTTTGTAACATTGGTTTTTGATACTTGGATAGTTTCTTGGAAAGGAATACTAAAGCTGCAGAAGTTTCACCTGCAGAAGAACCACCATGGTTACCCACATCGTTCATACCATGATCCCCCAGTACAATCATCAAGGTATCATCTTTCATACCTTTATATAGTTTCTCAATGACTTGATCCATTTCTCTATGTTTTGCGGGCATGAATGTCGAGTTGGCACCACCTTTATGCCCAATATGATCCAAACCTAAATAATGTAATATTAAAACATCCCAGTCATTAGTTTCTTTCAATTGTTTTGGAATATGTCTCGTAACATTCAGATCTACTTGTTCAAAATCACTGACAAAGAATGAATTGGTACCTTCGTATTCATTGAATATTTCAGTTGGAAGCAATTTCAACCATGTATCATCACCAAAAAATCTCATTTGATAACCATGTTCATGGAATTGTCTGGGCCATGAGTCCTGATCCTTAATACCCGAAGAAGAATCGTCCTCTACAACATTAAGGATGGCATCCAAAAAATTTGGTGTGGATCCAGTAGTGATACCTTTCAATCTTGGTAATGTTACAGTTGGTGGATTAGAGTATGCGGTGAAACCCCAGGCTTCACCAGAATTTAACTTTGAATGCACAAAATTGAAACCGGATTTGGACTCATCAAAAATGAAATCACTTCGAAGTGCATCGATAACCACTAGAACCAGTTTTTTAAACGGTGGTTTTGTATTTTCTTGGAACTTCTTGTTTATCTCGAAGGTGGCATCGCCTTGCAAAACGTTCTTCTGTGGAAAGAAACCTGTGCAAAAGATGACTATACCTATCAATTGAAACAGCAGCAGCAAAGACAGGCTCTTTAACATACTAAATAATCGTCAATACGTACACTTTGGTTTATTTATTATATGTATTTTCTTTCGAGATGACTGAATTCTCAATAGTTGAATCTTCATTTTATTTCTGTTACGCGAAAATTCAAATCACAGTAAGTATACATATTGAAGAACAGAAAGTCATGAAAGGGTTCATGTGACAGCTTTTCTGGATAACTCAATAGTTCAATGTGGGTTATGACCAATTTTCCCAACTAATATTGGGAAAAAATACGTTTTTTATCACCCAAGTTGTACAATATAATGAGGGTTGTTGCAAATGTCAACCTTGGACACATATTCGTAAAACTCAAACAGTTTCATAAATGCTTGCTCTACTACCATATTCGTTCTTATCGTTATAATTATAGTTTTTGGGACTCCTGCTCTGAAAAGAACAAATTTTGCAAAGAAGAGTCTGGTAAATTTGGCTCTCTCAGGACCCCCAAAAACGAAAAATTACATTCTAATATAATTAAATTATCACTAAAACTAATAAAAACTTTTGTTTTTCATGGAATAGTTATTTTTGTGACAGATAACGGTACAATACAATATTAAAAAGTAATATAAAGGGCCATCACAAAGGAGTGAAAAGTGTAATACAACAGCTCGTATGGCGCAGTGGTAGCGCAGCAGATTGCAAATCTGTTGGTCCTTAGTTCAAATCTGAGTGCGAGCTTTCTTTTTTTATAAAAAGATTTAAATACCATTCAACTGGTTACTATAAACACGTTTTACATAACTACAGGTATTAATATATATTTGATTTGTTACACTTGCCAATGCTTATTTATTATTCTATGATTTTTTTTACATATAGTATCTAGTAATGGTTCAATCTCCATAGTCTAACTTTACCTTGTTCATTACCGACAGCTAACATTTCCCCACGAGGAGAGAATGCAACACTTGTAACTTTACCTAATGGAGTACCACTAGTCGGCCAATTGGCGAATACTTTAAATGTTGGTAAATGAACGAGTCTTAAAGCATCTTTAGTTGCTCTTGATGCCATGCATAATATTTGACCATCTGGTGAAAATTGTAATGATGAAATTGTTGTAGTTAATTGTGATAATACAGCAGCAGGTTTTGGTGCTTGATTAGAATCTTCTGATCTTCTTTCGTAAATATTGACGAACCCACTTTCGCAACCTATGGCTAACCATCTGTTTGCTGTAATTTTTTGTTGTGAACCTGATGGGAATAAATGATTAGAATTAGTACCACCGCCAACTTGAATAGTTGTAATACCAACACCACCTTCATCTTTCCATCTTCTTAATACTTTACCACCATTGGTTAAATTGAATTCCCATACTTCACCGTATGTATTGGTTGCAATTAATAGAGTTTGAAATTTGCTATTAGATAATGGCTTATAGTCAATGCAGAAATCAACAATGACACCTTCAATCTTACAGCCCATCAACCATATACCTGTTGTAGCGTGTAAAATATTGATCCAACCGTTGTTACCTTGTAATAAGATTATACCATGAGATTGTTGTGTCTTGAAATTAAAAAAATGTGCCAATTTAAATTTTTCAAAAGATCTTTGTGTATCTTCATGACCATACAATCTAGAGAATTTTTCCACTTTGGCGATGGAACCGTTTGAATTTGTATTTATTAGTGATGAACTTAAATTCCATGAATGCATATACCGTCTTCTACCACCTGTAAAAATTTTTTGTTCTTGTTGTAAAAATTTTGCGGTCTTGGAAGGTTGTAAAGGTGTTACATAAAAAGTACAAGTTTGCACTGGTGTACTTTTTAAATGTAAACTGGTAACCAAATGATTATGTTTACCATCGATATGGTATATTCTTAGAGTTTTATCGTATCCACCTGTTAATAATAATGGTTTGGATGGATGGAAAGAAAGGGATTGAATAGCAGATTGGGATGGATGCACCGCATTTGCGTCCTTTAACCTTAGAATATCCAAAGATTTCGGTGGTAACACTTTTGAGTTTGTTGAATCCTTGTATGAATAAGTACTTTGTAAAATCTTGGAAAGTGCATTAATATCACCGCTAACAACTTGTTCCATATCTTCCTCATCCAGATCCGAAGCTGAATCGTTCCTATTCTCTGAATCTGACTCTTCATCAACCCATTTTGGTCTTGGATATATCTTTTCAAATTGAGCTCTTAATCTACGAACATATTGTTTACCATTTATTACACTGTCCTTATAAGAATTTCTTAATTTTTTGGTCCTGTTGTTGGCCATAACAGAGACGTTCAGTCTCTCATCATCAGAATCTTCCCATGCATCACTATCACCACTCTCATACTCGCTTGATTCGTCCTCTATATCTCCTTCTTCATCAATATCCATTCTGTCCTCATCGTCATTTGCTGGCTCATTGCCGTCATCCATGAAAAACAGCTGATCGTCCTTAACCCCTTCAATATTGGTGGCATTAGCATCACTCTCATCACTGCCCTCACTACCTTCCTCGGCGCCTTCCTCAAGATCTTCTTCCCTCTCATTCAACAAGAACTCGGCATCGAAATTCGATAAATGACTCTGGAAGTCAGAACTGTCCCCAAACACAACCTTCGCTAGTAATTCCTCTTCCTCATCAGGTGGAGGTACAATATAGTTCACCGCAGACATCACAGTTCTTTTACCCTTGCTCTTATCCCTCTGCTTCCAACTCCCATCAACTTAAATTTCGAGATGAGCTGAAGATTTTTTTTTTTAACTTCCAATAAAAATTTTTTCACTTAAGCTCATCGCGTCACGTGATAACAGGATCAGCTTTAGTACTATATAATGCTAATATATGGTATTATATAAAGAGGAATATTTGGGATTATAGTAAGCCCAGGTGTTTGGCATGGAATTTTGCGTGTTCTGGAACGAAAGTGGAGACGAAGTAGTAGGAGTGGTCGAAGCCGTCGACGGTTCTGATGTCGAAGTGGTTTGTCCAGTCGCTTTGGGCCACAGTTTCTGTGAAGATCTCTGGTTTCAAGTATTCTGTCAACCATGCGTCGTTGCTTCCGAAATGGATCAGGACTTCTTTACCTGGGATGTATGGCACGGTGTGGATCAGTTGGCATGGGTCGTATTCCTTCCATGCGGTCTGATCCTCGCCCAGGTAGTTTGTGAATGCTTTGATGCCCCATGGGGAGTTTGTTGGAGAGATAATTGGAGCAAAAGCAGAACAGGATTTGTATCTGTTAACGTTTTTCAAGAAACCTGACACTGCACCGAACCCACCCATTGAGTGACCAGTAATGGAGACGTTTTCTAAGAAATCAACATGACCTTGACCTTCACCTTGGGGTCTGGCATCCGACTTGAAGAACTCGGTAAGAGCCGTTGGTAATTCGGAATGAACGTATTGGTACATGTTGTAATTGACGTTGTATGGTGATTGTGTTGCATTCACGTAGAATCCAGCACCTTTACCGAAATCCCAACCACCTTCTGGATCGTTTGGCACATCATCACCCCTTGGAGAAGTATCTGGGAACACCATTGCAAAACCGTAACGATCTGCTTCTGTTTGCCAGAATGCTTTTTCCGAGGCATTGTTGGGGGTGCAGGTCAACCCAGATAGATAGTATAAAGTAGGGATTGCTGTCTTTGCCGTACCATCGTAGTATTGTTTTGGCAGGTATAAATTGACATCCATTGATGTACCCGTTGCCTTGGACTCATGCGACACTTTTAGAAACCTACCACCGGCAGCCCTAATCTCCTCGTTAATCCTGAAACTCATTGTAAAATACTAGTATATATATATATGTATAGCTGTATCTTACTGTCGAACTTTGCACTTTTGTAAAAAATCTTATCTTTGTCTTTTATGGGATTCGTCTTATCAATAAAACTGTTGAAAAAAGATGGATGCTGTTATTCAGCTGGATAGGACGTTGGAAACATGAAAGCAACGATGAATATGTGTTCGGATATGTGTGGTAAACTTATTAACTAATTATATTATATATATAGACAGTATTTATGGCTACTTCTTGCGAGACCAGAAGGGGAATCCCCCGCTGGACTCGTCTCTGCCTTGTTTGAGGACACGTTCGTGGTTTTCGATTCTGGGTTGACCACCATTCTTTGGGGTCACTTTCATCTGGGTCTTCAACACCACTGAGCCATCATTGTAGTATGTTTTTGTCTCCTTTGTTTCCTCGTTTGCCCCATCGCTGGTCATCTTAGACTTGAATACCTCTGATTTACCAACAACGCTCTTCTTATCGTTGTGCTGTTGTTGCACAATAGTAGCATCTCTAAGCATGACATCCTCTGGAGTAGTAGTTGGGAACTGTATTTCCGTGTCTTGTTCTTGTTTCAGTTGTTTTTGCTTCTGATCAGTTCTTCTTTCTTCTATAATTTTGTTTATTTGAGACTTCCAAAGCAGGTATTTTGTATAATCACTGAAGTACAACCCAAACTTGTGGGTTAGATCGTTTTCAACTTTTTCCTTTGTTAAAATCATTGCAGATTCTGCATCTTGCAAGTTTGGCAAATTCTGCTGGATAATATTCTTTGGAAACAAACACCTCCACCAACCATTGGCATCCCAAACAGATAACCCTTGTGAATCCATACATTGTGCAAACTGTATATCCGTTGGGGTTGTATAGTTGTACAATCCAGTGACACCTTCTTCCTTGATTTGATCGCCGGTGATAGTTGTACCCATCGAGTCATCCCAACCCAACGAAGTACGATCCATACCGTTACGTAAAACATCAAATGGCCACATATCCACATTCAAATTCATTGCTTTCCATAACGACTCCCTGGAACCGTCGCTTCCCTCGCCAAAGGGATTGAACCCCCACTGATAAAGATCGTCTTTACCCAGGTGTTTCTCTATATACTCCTCATCTACCTTCTTACTGCTATCACTCCCACTAAATAAACCCATTATCTGTATTTGTTTTGGTTACTTATATAACTGATTGTTAATACTAATGAGTAAATGTCTCTCTCTTATATATGGAAAACTTCCTAATTATACAATTGAATCCCTGAAAAGGATGTACGGATGGTTAGCTATATATCACTCAACTATCAGAATCTAAATCTATTGCAATGACTTCACTCGTTGGTCGGTGCTGTTGTAGTTGCTGTTGCTGTTGCTGTTGTTGTTGAGGAATAATTGGTTGTGATGATAATGTATTTGCTGCTGTGTATCTAACTTTATTCTCCCTCACAAGATCTTTAAGATTTTTGGTTCTAGGTATTGTTTCATTCAGGAATTTGTATGGATTTTGCACCGATATCAAATCTGCGATATCACTGTACATCAATTCAATGGTATCTGAATTATCAACGGTTCTATAATTAGATAATTTCATCGATTCGTTACTCAATAATTGTACGAAAACCTCTGTAGCAAATGCCGCTGCAATGAATGCGTCAGAATCAGTCTCCATATATTCTGGATCATTCTTAGCAATCAGTTGAATCTTATCCCCAGACAGTGCCGGAACCGTTGGAACCGTTAGATCAACTTCTGTCAACTTTGCATCCACCACAAGACTACTGTAATCGGATTGTTCAGCACTCATCTTCACCAAAATACTATAATGTCAAAAATACAATAAACACACCTATAACTATCGTAACAAGCTTTCAATACCGTACCTATCCTATTCCACACTAAGAAGAACTATCAATAATACATTATTTGTATGATGTATATTTACTTTTCAGATTTTTTTTCAGCAGCGAAAATTTCAATTTGAAGAGTTCTGTGATGCCAGGCAGAGGAGGATGTTAGTAAAGAGATGTGGGTTAGTTATATATTGGTTGTTGGTTGTTGATGTAGGTTAAAAAGATTGACAATAGCAATTTTTTCTATTTTATATAAAAATTGTAAAAATATGCTTCCACTCGGAGTTGAACCGAGGATCTCCACATTACTAGTGTGGCGCCTTACCAACTTGGCCATAGAAGCTACTATTTATGAAATTGAAGCGTAAACTTTAGGGATCCAAATATCAAAATGTTCATTTAGCAATCTTTTCACAATTGGGCAAATTACAATTATTGATCAAACAATGATCTGGTAATAAATACAAGACCCAACAGATAATAAATACGAGGCTTAAGAAAGAAGAAAGCGATCCTAGTATCATAAAGAAAACACAATTGTTATTAGGGTTACTATAAAGAATAAAAATGAACTTATATAAACTGATGATGAACTAATGAAATTAGTTAATAAAGTTCAGGTTATATATATATATTGTATACGTAAGAGAGACAGAGTTCCAACTCCTGACATTTATAAGTAGAACATAATACGATATGACTTTAGAAACAACTAATACTAATCAACAAGAAGTTCAACAATTAGTATTATTTGTTTCTAAATTAATATCGTATTATGTTTCACTGGTACTGTGGAATTCTGTCTAATATTCATATATATATATATATGTTTATTTTCAGCCCATATCTATTTTTACCTGATTTTTGTTTGATCAACAGTACGGTGCCAATTGATACTGGTAGCTAATCGATAACTCCGAGGGAAGTCTTATAATTATAAGTCTACATATACATATGCTTATATATTTTGTTTATTCTTCCATCTCCTGAATCTATGTCGTTTGGTTGAATCACATACATCTTTTTCATTGGGAAAACTGTTTAATTTAGTATGTTTTATGATAGTAACAACTTTGTCTCTCGAGTTCAGCCAAAATTTGAACTTACTATGACTTTCGGTTGTGTCTGAGATTGAGCTTTTCGTACTAGTTCTCATAATTGGGCTATCGAATATATTACTATCAGATATAGTTGCATTATATCTACTATCCATGGTTCTTGTCTCATTGAACCAACGTTGAGTGTCTGTATCAAACTGAAAATATGGAACAACTGGCGTGCTACCGATACTAGGTACTGAAACTGTGGTCTTGAACTCAGAAACTGGTTCTATTTGTACATTTTCAGTCTTGTACAAAACCTTTTTTTCAACATCCTGTTTCTCAAGTCTTTGTGTCATATACAACTCTTTCAAATTTTCCTTCTTATCATTAAAATCGAGAGGTTTAATAGTAAAACTTGCCGTTCTGGTAACTTTTATCAAAGATTCTATTGGCGCATCCAACTGTTCCATATAACTATCGATCAAATCTAGCAGATCTGACATATTGTGGAGTAAAGTTTTAGCAGGTTGAAAATAGCTTTGATAAATGGGACAATAATCCAGTCCCAAGGAATTACCTCCAAGTAAATTCCTTGTAGCAGTAAGAGTAGCCATGCAATATTTATTCGGGGTATATTTCTTCTTTTGATGATTCATACAGTTTTGTAATACATATTTTTTTAAAAACTATTATATAACAATTGTGACATTAAGAATATGTGACGCTAATCGAAAAACATAAAACTAAAATATTTTATATATGTATACATAAGTGTTTTCCTAATGGTTAATATTGGTATATTATTGGGGAGTCGTTGTATATAGATAACCCTTCCGATCTTCTTTCTGTCTTCCTAAATGAACTAATGTGTGCAGGAGCCCAGGACCATACCATGATTGTTTCTAACCAGGCTATCTCTGTCATGGCTTTAGTCCTTGCTATCCCAGGTACACCACCAGCACGTTCAAACAGTATTTGTGCTCTTTCCCTCTCAAATTGTTCCTTAGACCAAGTAAGGTAACGATCCTGAACGTTTTCTGGCAAATCATAGAACTCATTAATAGTCATACTTCTTGCCATATGCATAAAATTGTAAACTTTTCTAACAGTCATATTTTGCTTGATATTGCTGCCATATGAATACAACTTCAGTAATACAACTTCAGTCTTTACCAATATTTGCAAACTATCGCCTATTTATTTATATCTCATCTGATTAGATCACAATGGTACCTTTAGAATCATCTTAATCGACTGTACCTTCAGTACCCCATCCATAATGATCGTACCTTCAAAAGTGCCCTATATTTTGAGACCAATTAAAAGAGAAAACCCCATAGACTAACTCGTAAACACAGGGAATACTTAATGAGCTGGTACAACTAGCCTATATACTACGTAATACTTTGTAATACCCATTTAATATAAATAAATTTAGCTTATTATTTACTGTCCTCTGTCTCACGTGACTAAAGGGGTTGGATTGTCTTTCAGGCACTGAAAAACGTACACATAACTTACATCAAAACAACTACTTTAGTTGTGGAAATAGAGAGTTATAACGATTTGTTTGATGGTGTAGTGTGTTGCAACAATGGTAGATAATTCAGAAACATGTAGTGGCGCTCTTACGAGGGCTCCTTCTTTGCTGTTGGACGATTACCAGCAGAATATTATAATACCAAAGGAGAAAAAAACTGTACCCATTGTGGCTAAGGACAATGCAACGCAAAACCAATTGAAGAAACTGTTGTCTCTTGATGATTTGGATCTTGTCGCATTAAATACTTCATTTGACAGTCAGATGTTTTTGGGATCTCCCATGTATTTTGAGTCAGATGAAGAAGAGGAAATGGGTTTAAGATCAATCACCGATGGTCAATACAGAGATAATGACGATGATATACATTCAATTTCCAGTATGCATTATCCTTCTGGGAATCCATTTGAAATGGTAAGAGAGTTACGTGAGAAATATATCAAACGATCATTTCAGGATTGCAAATCGAACAGAAAAAATGATCTTGATAAATGGTTAGTATACCCTAAACCATTAGCCAAATTTTGGAAATTTGAAAAAGATAGTAGATTGAATGAGACACAACCGTCATTATCCGACATTGATTTAGATAAAAAAGATGTGGGAAAAATTAATAAACATGGTTACTATTATCCGCATAACGTTAATGAAGAATATGTACCTGGAAGAAAGAAAAATAGCCCACATTTTACTGGAGAATATTTCAATATCAACTTATACAAGAAGGAGAATCATAAGAATATTGTGAAGAAGTCATTATTGAACCATTGTAAAGAGAATAGAGTTATACCAAATTTTGAAGAATTTAGAAATGATTTAATAAATGTAATCAAAATTTGTCAATCAAGGAAAATGCAGAAGATTTCAGAAAAAAGATTAATTTACCTATTAGATAAGTTTGAATTATTCCAACATTTAAAACAGAAATCCGAAATTCTTGAAAATAAGCAAGTTCCATATCGTGATTTCTATAATTCAAGAAAAGTTGATCGGGATTTGTTATTGAGTGGCTGTATAAGTAGAAGACAATTGAGTGAATTCATATGGGAGAAATTGAACAATGAACCTGATAGAGTAGTATATGTGGATGAAGAGGGAAAGTCAATGAAACTAAAAGAATTTTTTGAAATCGGCTCTCAACTAGGTCATAAAGAATGTATTCCAATTGGTTTAAAATTAATTGACGATGACTTTCTAGAATGGTATAAGAATACTTACCTTACAAGTTATCATCTTTTTAAAAGTTCACCAAAAGCTATCAGAAATTCTTTGAAAGGGAGGCATCGACGTTATTATCTTTTGGCAGTGACCTTTTTAGGATTTGATAATTATATTGAAGGTGAGTATTTGGCTGAAATACTAACTCATTTTTCGTTATATTCATTAGAAAAATCAAAATATCAGTTGGCTCAAGTGTCAATTGATTATCAATTTACTAACGAAAGGGGTGAAACAAGTGATAATTGGTGGTTAAAGTTTTCTAATTGGATAATTAAATACAATTTAGTTTCTTATAATATTCGTTGGAATATAAGAATCTCCAGATGCTTTCCCCATTTATTCGTTCTGAATAAAGTTCGCAATTTCCAAAACTTTTTAGATTTAATATTTGTTCCTATGAAGGAGGCTATGAATTCTGGAGATTTAAACTTTCAATTTGTGATGACAAATATTTGTTCATTTGATTTAGTTATTGACGAAACAGATAATTATTTATGGAAAGTCTTTGAAGATACAAATATGGAACCCAAAAATTGGTCTGCAGGTGGAGATAATCCAACAATTTCACAATATATGTACTACATCTGTCGAGAACTTGCTGTGATTAACAGTATCCGCTATAATTCTTTTCAAAATACAATTACACTAAGAAGTTGTCCTTCTGCCACTAGTAACAGAACTTCACAGTTCAGCAGTTCACATGTTATTTTTAATGAGCAGTTAGAATCGCTAGTTTGCAATCTTCTGTTATGTAATGCCGGTCTTTTGCAAGGTGAACCATTGTGGGATGCTCCAACAACTTTAGTATACTTATTCTTCTTATTTCAAATTCCTGTTGTTGTAGATCCTCTATCTTCTGCATCCACTGGTACAAATTTAGTTGAAGAGCATCAAGAGCCATCCGGTACCGCTGAATCATTCGAGGATATTGAGAATAAACAAATGATCAGTTTCGGTTTAGAAAGACGTAACGTTAGTCGCTTAATAAATCTAACTGTAAGGGAGCCAACATCATACTTAAGGAACCCATTTATGAAGTTGTTCAAACTTGGTTTTAAAGTATCGTTATCATCAGGATCTATATTATTTAACTCATCGT
The DNA here is from genome assembly GCA_003708465.2 of Kazachstania kunashirensis. Classification (NCBI taxonomy): domain Eukaryota; kingdom Fungi; phylum Ascomycota; class Saccharomycetes; order Saccharomycetales; family Saccharomycetaceae; genus Kazachstania; species Kazachstania kunashirensis. Next base: position 284,120 of record PPOH02000259.1, read on the forward strand.
ATACACAAGAACCAATGATTGAAGAATACAGTGTTGCAGCAAGTATTTATTTACTTAATGCGGCAGATTTATGCGAACTAGCCAGAAATTCTGTTCTATCCAGTGGATATGATGGATGGTATAAGTCCCACTGGATAGGTGTAGTGACAGAAGAACCAGCCAATCTAGATACACTGAGTGAACCTTTAGGTATGGTTGATGTTTGGTACGACAAGGAAATCGATACACGAGAAAGACATAATGTGCCCTTTTTAAGAAGACGGTATAGAATTGAGACATTGGACCAAGAATGGCGATTTTGTTCTCAATCAATCTCGGTGATATAAAACATGTCATATTATATTGGTTTATTACATTTTTAAAAGATATATATATATCATTATATACAAGTCATTAGTGCATTAAATTAATACGAATAAAATCGTATTATGTTCTTATTTATCCCAACTTGGTTTTATGTCCCTAATATACTTCCCAAATTCCCTTAATCTATTTTGTAGTACAACTTTCTTACCAAAACTCTCTAAAGCAGACTCGGTATCACCGTAATAAAACATGTTAAAATTACTATCCGCCTGGTCACCATTGCCAAGATCTATGGATAAGTCCAGTACTGCTACACTCCTTTGGAAGTACCATTTGTTCACCACATTATCTTTCCTACTCCTCCACAAGACCTCTTTGGGGAATTTTTTAAACATTAAGTTGAAGATAATATCTGAAATACCAAGGGAGCCTTTCAAATGAGGTAAAACGGCAAATTTATCCAAGTAAACAAATCGATGGTCTTTGGGGCCCTCATATGTTAGAATTGCTATCCCTTCATATTCACCGATTATGATGATGGATGCTATATTACCGTTTATCCTATTTAGATAATGCGAAAGATTTAATGACCTATTAAAACTTTTATCTAATATACTTTTCAATTTAGTTAAATCTAATTTCAGTATGGAATCTTGATTTTGTTCTATTTCATTATCTTTGATAAACTCCTTAGGTAGATCAATTGAATTAAACTTATTCAATGTCTTACAATCAAAAGTCTTAATATTGATACCCTTCTTAAATACTGTGGTATCAAAAATAGCGTCACTTAATTTTGTTGCCTCATTAGTGGAAATGGAATCATTTATACTTTCATGTGAATTTTTATCTGTTGAGTTTACATTTTTAAATCTATGTAAAGAAGATGAAATTAGTGATCTATCAGTTAGTAGGTTATATAAGAGTGGATTTTTTGTATCTTTAAATTCACTTGCAGATTTAATTGTGGTGATAAGGCCTGTCGCACTGGATGACAAATTCGAAAGAACAGAATCCATCAGTTTTAAGTCTTCCAAATGCTCCGCTAATTCTTCCTCTCTATGGACGATCATATCTTCATATATATGTAACCTCATTCTATCCATTAAATTCTCTGATTGAGGCTGTCGCTTCGATAGAATATCCATTTGATCAGTAATATTTCTCTTCAATGAATGGAATTCTTGAGACAAGTTAACGAATACGTGAGCATTATGATTCCTCTCTAAAGATGGAGTACCACCAATCATATTCAGTATAAAAAGTTTGTCGATTAGTAAACTTGAGTCTTTGCTGAAATAGTTCATGAACTTCACAATATCCTTAGATAGGGATTCAGAAGCGGTAGCTTCATCGTAGAAATAAGGTTTAACGATTGGCACTATCTCTGCAATACTTTCATCCAATAACATTGAGCCAGAGGAGAGAATTGACTTGAAAACTCCAGATTTACTCCTCACGAGACCCTCTCGTAAATGCAATGGCTTTAAAGCAGCTCTTGTAATCATCGTATCCAATAACTCTGCTTCTCTATCCATGAACGGAGTAGGTGGAATCACACAAATCGGTCTCAAACCCAACATTCTGAGCCTCTTGATCGACCCAGACAATTTGAACACAGTTTCCTCGTCGATTGAGTGCAACCCACGGATGAACAGTAGACAGTGATTCACAACCTGAGGCTCACTGTTGTATTTTTTCAGGTAATCTCTGGCTTCTCTCTTGGTCGCTGTCGAGTTCAAAACCGACAGAATCAGCCTCTTGGACGCAGTATTCTGTTGTTCCAGCGTAAAATCTCTAGCAAGAAGATTTCGCCACATATTGGACGCCCTGTATCTCTCACTATCTGTCCTTTTATCCAATATTTCATCAGAAGATGGTACATCTCATGACTCAAATCGTAGAGGTCATCGCTTTAAAGTTTCAAACTGAAAATGTTTGGCACGCGAAACACGAATTACATAAAATATACACACATGAAAGGCTAGTTTTCGACGTATAAACAGTGATAATTGAAGCTGTTTGGAGTTGCTAAGTTGTAGCATACTTGATGTCGTTGCCAAGTCGTTTACAGGAGACTTTTTCTCCAAATGAAGTGCAGTTTATAGTAGAGAACCAGCCGATTAAGATCTTCCCACGTATTACCACGAGCAGACGTAGGGGAGCTGGAGAAGCGAATGGAGTTGCTAAGGATGATATGAACAGTTGGACTATGTTGACGATGGATACATATGCATTGAATAATATGATTGCGATGAAGTCGACAGAAGTGGCACTTTGGGTTGCGTTGTTATTGAAGCAACAATCCAAATGTAATATTATCATTCCAGAATGGCTAACTATAAAAGAACTAGATGTTAAGATACAATATGAAAAGAAGAGTACTGAAAGGTTTAGTGCGCTCCCGTCAGACTGGCTTATCGTTTCTGAGATTTTGTTTAAGAGAGCAGCAGATGATTTCAATGATCCAATTCATGAACTGCGAAATAGAATTCAGGATTTGAAGGAACTCAGACAAATGAAAGTATTAAGAGGTTTACAATATTTAAACGAGTCCCATTTACAATTAGATAATTTGAGTCTGATGGAAATCAATGAATTGAGACCCTTTATCATCGACGTTATGGATAAATTAAGACAAATTCACTCAAGTGTCAATCCACTGCCTAGTATGGACCAGGATATGGATATGGAAGCTGACGATTTTGACTTTGGAACCCTAAGAAATGATAGTAGTCGACTATCATAATCTTTTTTGTCTTGCTTATGCATTAAAGTATGTATATATTTATGTAAAATTATTTTGTGTATATTACATGCATATTTTCCCCCATCCCATATATTCAATGAATGTCATTTAAAAACCGTATCTCATATTACCGAAGGGGAATGGGTTACCTTGTTGGTGGAAGTTGAATCCACCATTTCCTTGCCCAGAACCTGGACGTCTAGCCCCACCACCAGCTCTAGCTTGATCGTATTCATTTCTCTTACCATCATCACTTAGATATTCATAAGCTTCATTGATCTCACTCATCTTCTCGTGCACTTTTTTCTGTTCGTCTTCAGATAAACTACCTTGTTTATCTGGATGGTATTTTTTGGTCAAATTCAAATACGCTTTTCTTATATCTTTAGAATTGGAAGACTTGGATACGCCAAGAATCTTATAGTAATCTTTATCAGTGTTATGCATTGGTTGCTGCGGTTGTTGTTGTTGCTGTCTCTGTTGTCCATGAGCAAATTGTTCGAAGAAGTTCCATTGTTGCTGTTGTTGTTCTCTCTGTTGTCTTTGTCTTCTTTCATTGACTTTTTCTTGTTTCTTATTCAATATCTTTTGAATAAATGTAGCCTGCCTCTTAATAAATGGATCCTCAGCACTAAATAGATTTTCATCATTGAAAAATTTAATTATTTCATCCTGCAGTCTTACATTATGTTTAAAGTTTTTTCTGAATATTACGTTATCAATTAAATATATCGCCAACGTTGGGTAAGTATTCCATAAATTGTTTAATAAATTTTGAGATAAAATTGCATCTTGCTTTTTGATCACATCAGCAAAATTATTCCATTCCTCTGGTGGCATGGTTTGTTTCAAAGTTTTCTTACAGAAGCGGTTCATATTCTGTTTGTATGTATCTTTTTGTTTACCCTTGGATAATGATAACTCCATGTTGGTTTGACATAAAACAAGTTTGATAAACTTGAAAAATGAAAAGTTATCAGCAGTTGTTAACATCGCTTCTTGGGTAGCAATTGGGAACAAATGTTTGGTTACCGTTCTATTTGTGACCAAAATATTCATATTATCATTAATGAGATCTTTTATTTTATTCTCGATCCATTCATAGTTGATCATTTTATCTGTTTGCTCATTTAAATAGTAATTTAGAATTTGATCCCAATTAATATTACTGTTAATTATATATGATTGTGGATCAAACAATTGCGATCTTGTTGGATTCACTTTATTCAAACGGGACACGATTAGACTCAACTGTTTGCATGGTTTATAATCCATGTCGATGGCTAAACATTTTCTTAGATGCAAAGTTGGTTCTGTATTCAAAATTAACAGATGAATCAGCGCACTAGTATAGTGTAGTTCTATTCTTTGTCTCAAGGATAATGTTGATTTAAATTTTTCCAATATAATATCGTAGATTCTAGTTATTTCGTATGCTGAGGTTAAATCTTCATATTTTCTACCTATAATCAGTCTATTGAATAAGAAATCAGCTCTAATGGTCAAAGTGTCTAGATCATATGGTGCAATGTTTAACATTGGCACAAGCTCGTCATCTATTGTTGCAAAACCATTCGGATCGTTAATCTTTTCATACAGAGTGGTATTCAAATTTTGAAATATTTGCCATGTTTCATCCTCGGGGTCCACTGTTTTCAGTCTTTCCCACTGACCAAATTCAATATACAAGTCTGATAGTCTGTTTTTACCCAAATTATAATAAGAATCACCCAGTTTTTGTAATTCTTCGAATGCTTTCATCGCCTTCATATCGTTACCCAAGGAAAGATGAATCAGTCCCATCTTGTAGTATATTTCATTTCGAAACAAACTCAAATCAGTAACGGTCCCATCGAGACACTCTTCCAACTTGGATGCTACATTCTGGTATTTTGACAAGTCACCACTGTCAAATCTCTTCAAGTCCTTCGTCAGACTCTGAAAGTACTCCAATCGACAATCAAGAGCCCTAGAAAATGTAAAGGTATGCCATAATAAGCACAGACAAAGCTTCAGTAGATGTATTGCAAGCATTGTATTGATTATAGTTATTCCGTTTTCTTGTTGTTATATTTGTTCTTCCTCAAATACTGGGACAGCAAACCCGCCTGACAGACCCAAATGAGTATATATATATAATCTCTGCACTGCAATTCACACTCAACGTACCCAATGATACCGTTTCTAGCTCCAATTCACACAAAACAAAGCCAGAAACCCCATGACTACAGTCAAAGTCCTTTCGAATGGCTTCAAATTTTCCAACTAAATTTTGGGATGGTTACCCGGCGTGAACGCGAAAGCAAAAAATGAATAATAAACAAATTAATAGAAGTTGAAGTGACGCGTTCGAATGTGTTAAAGATTGTTTTTAGAAGGGAGTTTGATTGTTTGATCGAGGATATTCAAGGGCATTGAGTCTGTTGGGATGTATATTAGACGTATTATTATTAAGGGTTTCAAGACGTACCGAAATGAGACGGTAATTGACGATTTATCAAGCCATCACAACATTGTTATTGGGTCGAATGGTTCAGGTAAATCGAATTTATTCAGTGCAATTCGATTTGTTCTTAGTGACGATTACTCCAATCTGAAGAGGGAGGAAAGGCGAGGGCTGATTCACCAGGGCTCTACTGGGAACTCGATTATGAGTGCGTCTGTGGAGATTGTGTTTCATGATCCCGAAGGAAAGATTCTATTGAGTTCATTTGGTATTGCACCAAAGCCTAATAATGAAATATATATTAGGAGAACTGTTGGTTTGAAGAAGGATGATTACCAGATCAATGATAGAAACGTTACCAAGAGCGAAGTATTTAGAATTCTGGAAAGTGCAGGATTTTCTATTAATAATCCATATAATATTGTTCCACAAGGTAAAATAATCGCATTAACAAATGCAAAGGATAATGAAAGATTGAAGTTATTAGAAGATGTGGTTGGTGCAAAATCCTTTGAAATCAAACTTAATGCATCCTTGAAGAAAATGAATGAAACAGATCAAAAAATGAAACAAATCAATAAAGAAATGGTTGAATTGAAATCAAAACTTAAAGAAATGAATACAGAAAAAATTGAATTAGAAAAATACAATGGTTTAGAACGGACTCGTAAAGTACTACAGTTTACATTATTTGATAGAGAATTAAATAATGTCATCACTCAATTAGAAAAATTGGACGATGATTACAATGTTACTTTCAACGATTCAAAACAATATATGCAAGAATTAGATAAAAGAGAAGAGATGATAACACAAATTAATGATTCTTTAATTAATATTGAAAATAATTTGAAAATCAAAACAAGAACCGATTTACAACAAACGAAATCGTTGTATGATGAAATTTCAAATAATTTAGTTAATCTAAACATTAAAATTACAGATTTGAAGAATCAGTTAAATAATAATGATGAACAGAAAAATAAAGATTTACGAACTCTGGATATTGTAACAAATGAAGTTTCCAGCAGGGAAGAGAATTTGGATAAAGTTATGCCAAGATTTAAAGAATTAACAACAGATGAAAATAACTACAAATTGAAATTGAACGAATTACAACAAAAGAAAAGAGATTTATTACTAAAAAAGGGTAATTATTCTCAATTTAAATCGAAAGAAGAGAGAGATAACTGGATTGATTCAGAAATAAGAGAACAGACCGTTGTTCTTGAAAATATGAAGACATCCAAAATTAATAACGAACAGGAATATAATAGAACGCAAGAAACTGTGGATGTATTAATTGCCGAAATTGAAGAATTATCTGATTCTGTTAATGGACCAGGTATATCGGCTGAGATCGAAGATGTCAGTATAGAACAAAATGATCTAAAGAAAAAATATATTGATAAAATTGACGAACGTAAAGAATTATGGAGAAATGAGCAAAAATTGGCAACGATTTTGGAAAATTTTTCTAATGACCTAAAGACATCACAGAGAAATGTTAATGAGACCATGAGTCGTACTCTAGCATCTGGTATAGCAAGTATTAGAGAAATTACAGAAAAATTAAAACTTCCTAAAACATCAGTATATGGTACTGTCGGTGAATTAATCAAAGTTAGCGAGAAGTACAAAGTGTGTGCTGAAGTTGTTGGTGGTAATTCATTATTCCACATCGTCGTTGATACAGATGAGACTGCTTCCTTATTGATGGATGAACTTTATCGAATGAAAGGCGGTAGAGTCACATTTATTCCATTAAATAAAATTAATCTCGATTCAAATTTCAGTATGCCTTTAACTGCTGGAGAAAGTGCACAATCCCTCCAATTCACGCCTTTGATTAAGAAAATAAAATATGATACCAAATTCGAAAAAGCCATCCAACATATATTCGGTAGAACTGTCGTAGTAAAGGACTTAGCAAATGGTCTAAAATTAGCTAAAACATATAATTTAAATGCAATCACATTAGACGGTGATAGGGCAGATAAAAAGGGTGTCTTAACTGGTGGTTACTATGACTATCATAAAAGAACACGATTAGATTCAATGAAAAATCTAACAACAGCCAAAAAGAACCACCAACAGGCTTTGGAACAAATTGAATCTGTTAAACAACAATTAGATGCAATTGATGCATCCGTTGATTCTTTGAATGGTGAAATAAGAGCTTCTGCAAACAAGAAAGAGGCTATTTTAACAAATATCGAAAAGCTACGGATCAAACTTAACAGTAAGAAAAATGAGAGGGCGATCCAAGAAGAAACTTTGGCTTCTCTTGTTTTGAAAAAGGAAAAGATAATCATGAATATCAAGCTTCTAATGAAAATAAGATAACTGCATTCACAAATGACTTAGAAACAGACTTTGATTCAGAATTATCGGCACAAGAACAAGAAGAGTTAAAAAAGGTATCATTGGATATTAATTCGATTAGCAAAAACCTAACTATTACTAGTGACACACTAGAGGACATAACTAATACTATAGATAAGCTGAATGCAGAATTGGAATCCAAATTAATTCCGCAGAAAGAGTATTTAGAGCTACGTATTGCTGAAGCGAGGACTACAGTGGCAAGTGATTCACAAAGTGAATTAGATTCTATGCTGTCTGAAGTTAATGATTTAACAGAACAGAAGGAAGAGCTTGAAAACGATTTGAACGGAGTTCAAAAAGAAATCGACAATCTTAACGGTGAAAAGCTTAATAATGAAAAGAGTTTAGAAAAAGCTAATTCTCAACAAAGATTGCTTTTAAAGAAAATCGAAAACTTCCAGAAGAGTGTAGAAAAGAATATGGTTAAAAAGACAACTCTATTGTCTAGACGTGAAGAACTTCAACAAAAAATTAGAGAAATTGGTCTTTTATCAGAAGATATTTTAAACAATTTCAATGATCTTTCGAGCGAAGAATTGTTAGAAAAGTTAACAAATATAAATAGTGATATTTCGAAATTGACGAATGTTAACAAGAGAGCATTGGAAAATTATAGAAAATTTAATGAAAAAGAAACAGAATTAGTGGATAGGTCAAAAGAATTAACAGTTTCTAAACAGTCAATTCAAGAATTAGTTGAAAAGTTGAAATCCCAAAAAATTAGTGCAGTAGATAGCACTTTCAAAAAGGTTTCAGAAAACTTTGTTCAAGTCTTCGAGAAGCTTGTTCCAATGGGCACAGCTAAACTAATCATTCACCGTACTGAGGACGAAGATGGTGATATTGATATGACACCTACTAGTCAAGAACCTATTGTCAATACTTCATACACGGGTGTTTCTATTGCAGTGTCATTCAATTCTAAGCAAAATGAACAACTATATGTTGAACAGTTATCAGGAGGTCAAAAAACACTATGTGCAATTGCTCTGATCTTAGCAATCCAGATGGTTGATCCTGCCCCATTCTATTTGTTCGACGAAATAGACGCAGCATTAGACAAGCAGTATAGAACTGCAGTTGCAGCAACAATAAAAAACTTATCTAAGAATGCTCAATTTATTTGTACAACATTTAGAACAGATATGCTTCAAGTTGCTGATAAGTTTTTTAGAGTTAAATACGAGAACAAAATATCGACAGTTGTCGAAATTGCGAAAGAAGATGCTATAAAATTTATTAGAGGTAGTAATAAAATTGCAGAAATATAGATATAATAATCTTGTAATTATATACATATTGGCTAGTTCTTATATAATTTGAACCTTTGATATTAAAGGGTATCTAAAAAGAAATCATTAGAAAACTTGTTTTTTATGCATGAGAACTATTTACGAAGTATTGAGTTTACTTTTTTAGCATTTACAAAGATAGAACTATTATTGTCATCGTCTGAAGACGAGCTTACTTCTTCTGAGCTTGAGTCACTCGAATAATCGGAGATCGAGTCCTCTTTTGATGATGTCTCCAGTGTATTACCGTCTATTGTAGGTGTAACATTTCTTTCTTTTACATCTACAATTGTATTTAACGATGGCCTTATCTTTTGGTTGTATCTATGTAAGATACTTGGAGAAACACTAATGTCTTTATTTGTATTAGCTTCCCCATTTTTATTTTCACTCCCAGCAGATAACTCTAATAACATAGAGACTGGGATTTTATTAGGTGTTTTAGTTTCATCGTGATATTTTGGACGCTGCGTTGATTGGGGAAGTGTATCCATCTTTTCAAAATCATGTAGGATCGATTTATTTGAAGACCTTTCAGTCCCTTGTGTTTCATTTTTTGAGAATGAGAAACTATCATTCAAAAAATTTGTAATTTCATGTCCATCATTGGTGGACATATCTGCTTGGCTTTCTGGTATTAAATTATCGGCAGAGTTCTTATGATTTTCAGTAACTTGTTTCGTTTCACTTTTTCTTACCCCTAAAGAGGCATCATGGTATTCTTGAGATTCAATTGTTTCATCTCTTTGAGTATTTAAATCTGTAACAATCCGTTCTTTGATTGGTTCAATTTCGACCTGTACTTCATCTGCGTGATCTGTAATAGACAGATTTTTAAATTGAGGATTCTCATCAGAAGAATAATCAGTCTCAACACCAGAATGAGGACCAGAGTCTTCATTGGAAGATGAATTTTCGCTATTATGTTGGTCACTATTACTACCAGAATCCAGAGTTGGAGCTCCCGAAAGCTTTTGAGCAGCTTTCTTAGCAGCGTTTCTTGGTGTACGGGCAGGTAATATATTCCTAGGATCCGGTTTAGAATTATCTATATCCTTGTTTAAAACAGTAGTATAAGGTTTCCTTCTTGGAAGTGAATGTTTGCTCAGGGGCTTTATAGAACTCTCACGTAACCAAAGAGGTAACGGAAAGTTTTCTTTATGCATAACATCCAAAAGATCACTTTTTTGAAAACTAGAATTTTCGATTGATTTTTCAAGTTTATCAATTTCCTTGAAATTATCTTCTTCTTTCGATATGTCAATTTTGTCTATGGAAGAATCGGTCTCCTCTAAACTCTTGGTTGTTTCGACATTGTCATCATTTAATTTTTCGACATTATCTGAAATTTTATCTTTAAGTTCTGTATTCATTTGCTCTTCTTCTTCCATAGCAGAGTCTGTGTCACTGGATTCGGATGAATTATTTATATTGTTGAGCGGTTCTGCAGTGATATCATTTCTTGAACTTGCTTGTTGTTCTATTTTATGCTCTGGTAATGCCGCTAGATGTACCTGATCAACTTCCTCTTCATTGATAGGGCTATTCTTTACCGGGGAACCATTGTTATCTGCAATCGAACTTTGTTGACGTTTCAAAGTCCTTGGTGGAGATTTTTTTCCATCATTCTTATTTTCATATTGAGATGACATAATATCATCAATATTTACATTAGGACTGGTAGAAGACTTAATAGCGGAAGCTTGCTGAGAGTAAAGATTTTTTACAGCAGTAACCGATAATCTATTAGTGTTAGTATTAACATTTGGCATTGGTGTTGAGCCAGACTGTATTTCATCTTCATTTCTATCTATAGTATTTAACGTTTTCGATGTTACCCTTGGGGTGACTAAGGATTTGTGACGTCTAACAGAAGAAACTTGATTTTGAGTATAAGACAGATCATTATTATTATTATTAACATTTTGACCTGTAATATTCACTCTATTTGGTGTTGTGATTGGAATATGTGGAGAGTCAAATTGTAATCTTTGTTGTTTAGATTTATTTGGGTCGACAGTTTCTGATCTAGACACAGTATCTCCTTCAACTAATGATCTGATCATTTTACCATTTTCTATTCCTGAGCTTATACGAATTGGGGGTGATTGTGGTTGAACAGGAGGTGGTAAAAATGATTTATCTCTTGGGTCTGCTAAATTTTCATCACTATTTGTACTTGTACTTGGATGAATTTGATGTAAAAGTGGAGTTGAAACCCTTATTCCTTTATAAAATGAGCCCTTTATTGAAATATTTGTACGTTTCTTTGGAAGTGTATTTCCATTAGATTCTGATTGAACTCTGATATTACTAGTGCCCGATGTAACAATTGTTGGAACATTTTGGATTGTTTTAGTTTGATTTTGTCGCGCTTGATCTAATCTTCTCTTTTTAGAACTATAACCTGATACAGGAACATGTTCATTCCAATCAATATCATTTTTTAATAATACTTGTACAATATTATTTGTTGTGAAAACATCTTTAATAATAAAATCTGGATCCAAATCACAGCCATTATTATCCTGCAAAGTCTCAATTTCAATATCTGTCTTCAAATCAGGATACATTTTTCCAATTTTTTCAATAATTTCATAACATAATTGTTGTAAATTGTTTGTATTTTTGGTAAAATGCAAAATTCTTTTGATATTATGATCTGATCTCGGAACAGATGACATACTAAATGTCTTTCGAAGAGCTGGATATAATAAACTAGCACCTCCTCTATTCATATGGTTAGCCTGAAGGTTATTTAAAGAAATACCAGACATATTAGACATCAATTGTGAATTATTAAATGGGTATTGGTTCGTACTACCCTGTACTGTCGTACTTAAAGAACTCGGAGGAACTAATTGAAGCTGCAATTTATACATCTTTCGACCTCTTCTTATTTCCACCTTGGACTATTGAAGTAAATAACTAAAGACTAATAATTATCTGGTTTATTCAAATAACTTCTCTCTTGAGATGATCTCTGCTTAAAAGATTTCCAAAAAAAATTGTTTACATTTCGAATTGAATTTAAAAAGATGGGAAAAAAATATAATGGACGAGTTGGGAATCGAACCCAAGACCTCTCCCATGCTAAGGGAGCGCGCTACCAACTACGCCACACGCCCGTATATTTTGCTCTTTGTTGCATTTGAAACTGAATAACATCAAGTAACGACGAGTCACGTGAACACAACAACTCAAGAGATAATAAATACGAGGCTCAGATAAAGTAGAAGTGATCCTAGTATCATAAAGAAAACACAATTGTTGTTAGGGCTACTAATGAAGAATAAAAGTGAACTTATATAAACTGATGATGAACTCATGAAATTAGCAAATAAAGTTCAGGTTATATATTATATATATATGATACGTAAAAAAGGTAAGAGTTCGAACTCCCAACATTTATAAGTAATAATTAAGTCTTCGATTCGAGTAATAAATACCACATGTTGTATCTACTTTACTGTAGTTACCATATTCAGAGGGTAGCAAAGGATAAGGACAGGGTATTCTTGTATTCAATGATCAGATAGATGACAGATATGTATTTATATATCAGACGGGTCACTATAGTCAGATGGGAAGCGCGGAGTCGGATCTAATTAGTTATACTTTTATATTCGAATTATTCCTGATCTCTTTTGACTTGAACTTCTCATCTTTTAGTTGTTACACGTCTGATATTTATATAATTTTGTTTTGTGTCGTTAAGACTGTTTTAATTATATTGTTGATAATCTTGAAACATAGTTTGGTTGAGTTGAGGCACTTAGAATATAGCACGGTTGAGTTGTAGTTATTCTTGAGTTGTAATCATTCTTGAGCATAGTATGCTTATTATTATATTTCCGATTATTCTGATTATATCATTCACTACAATTGTTCATATTACAACACCTCTAAGTCTGCTGGAATTATATATTGAATCAGGTATTTAGAAAAAAGAGCTGACGATAAAGATTGTTTTTGTTAATGCTTGAAGCACAAGCCAACACCTTGTTCTATTGTCTGAGGGACACACAAAATGAATACAGTATATCCCAATGCGGTAGTTCGAAAACTGATAAACGCTATTGGTTAAACGGTCTTTGGTTTATTGTTTATCATAACTGATACAAATCTTGGTACTATATGCAATGTCTGTTTATTTTTTATTTTATGTATGCCTTATTTGGATCAAACTTGTTTTTAATGAACTAAATAATATTTTTAAGATGAAAAAAAAAATTATATTGTCAAGTAACAAGGATTGCCATTTGCTAAAGACATAACCTTGACAATAATATTGTAAATATGACATATCTTATTAATAATTTATCATGGATGATTACCAACTTGAAACAGAAAAAAAAATTATACAAGAGAAGTCTCTTGCTATTCAGTCAAGAACTCATGATCAGTGATTAAGCATTTACCGTTATGAAATAGGACAACGTGGTTCAGGCCCTTTTGTTTAAGAATAGCATTTGTTGTTGAATAAAATTACAATCGCTACAGTGTAATCTGTCGTCAAAATGAGTTATATGTCAGAAGGACAATATGTATTATTAAGTGCTTAAGAAAAAAAGTTTGCTGCTATTGTGAACCTTTTTTTATCGGTTCTTCTAAAATACAAGTGTGTAAGTGTGTAAGTATCTGTAGTTTTTCTTGGCGGAGATGCAAGCAAATTCTCATTAACTTATACACAACGTGCTCTGAATCATTTCTTGAAAAATAATCCAATTAAAAATTTCCTCTGATTAAAGAAGCGACAACTGCTCACGACACTGTTATTATGTCTTTTACGTGCTTCAATAAATATGTCCATTATTCTTTTCCTTCTTCTATATGGTTACGTAAAAAAAAACTTTAATAAATTTCATGCATAATAAGGACTAAAATAGGTAATTCTGCTGCGTAATTTATTTCTTTTTGCTGCCCAACACATGCCCAAAACGGACATTTATACAATTTCGGGCGTACAACAACGGTGCATAAAATAACAATGCTATTTCCAAAATAGGGAATTGGTGCTGGTTTTTTTTTCACCCACTTGTACGGCGGTTTAAGTGCCGAGCAAGCAAATAATTAAAATAAAATTCCTCGAGGAAAAACGAAGCTGGTAAGTGCTTGTCATTTTTCATTTTGAATACGGATTGTTTTTAATGAATAGATGTTATCACCAGAATATCAAGAATTGTTTATTTCCCGCATTCGCGTTTGCTGTTTGCTGTTTGTTGTTCTTGATAATATGTTGGTTGAAGAATTAGGACTATTTCGTTTTTAACTATCATACTGGTCAATAAAGCCAATAAGTTCAGCAACAGTTAATATGTGTTTCTTAACAAAATGACAAACAATGCATTATTATTTTATCGGTGCATGTACAGCAATGAAAAATATACTAATATCCCACTATGTTAAGTTTATTATTTGCTTGTATTTTCTATTGTCGCATTTTGCTTGTATTTTGTTAAGTAACTATATGATGACAACAATAGCATAACCAACAAAAAAAAGAATCCAACTCCAAAGGAAAAGCTATATATAGCGAATAATAATTTCTAAAATTAATCGATTCTTTTCTTTTCTAATTTATTATTATTAAATTACAATTAATAGACAAAAAACAACATCTTATATTATAGAAATTAAAGATACCAATTTAGATAACATAAAATAAAATAAAATAAAAATGCAACTAAGTACAGGTATATTACTGACACTTGCATTACAATTAATCAGAGTTGCTGCTTCCAATTCAACATATGCAATGACATCTGCGGATCAGGAAACAATTCTAAATGAACATAACAGATTAAGAGCATTACATGTTGATACAGGTGCATTAACATGGAGTGAGGAATTAGCTGGTTATGCTCAAGATTATGCAGCTAATTATGATTGTTCTGGTGTATTGACACATTCAGCTGGTCCATATGGTGAAAATTTAGCTATTGGTTATAGTGTTAACGGAACTGTTGATGCTTGGTACAATGAGATCTCGAAATATGATTATTCCAATCCGGGGTATTCTTCAAGTACTGGTCATTTTACACAAGTTGTTTGGAAAGATACTACACAATTAGGTTGTGCGATTAAATTCTGTGGTAATGTGTGGCATAATTATATTATTTGTGAATATAATCCAGCTGGTAATTATATAGGCGAGTTTGCTGACGAAGTGATGCCGTTGAAAAGTGGTGTTGAGTCATCGAGTACTCCAGTCGCATCCACAACTACTCCAGTCGCATCCACAACTACTCCAGTCACATCCTCGAGCACTCCAGTCACATCCTCGAGTACTTCTGTCACATTCTCGAGCACTCCAGTCACTTCTGTCACTTCTGTCACTTCTGTTACTTCTGTTACTTCCGCCAGTTCATCGAGTTCCACTATCTCTAATACCCCAGTCATCTCATCCACTGGTTCTAGTTCCTTTGACGACAATGCTTCTTTTGTCGATGCTCTTTCCAGAACCAAAGCCGACGTCTCTACCTCCACAGAACCCGCCAACAATGGCACATCTACCTCTGCAGTGACCGATGCTGTAACCTCTACCGATGCTCCATTTTACAATACCACAACTTCTGCTGTCACATCTTCTGCTACACCAGTGTCAAACATCACATCTGCTGCCACCACCTCTGCTACCACCTCCGTTGTCACCGACACCCTTGTCTCGAACAGAACCACCACTCAAACCATCACACACTGTTCCGACAACATCTGCACAGAATCCACACAAATCCCAACCATCAGCACTCCAGTCGCTGAGACCATTGCTGACATCGACACTCACGTGACCACGTCATCTCCTTCGATTCCAATCGTCCAAGACACAACAACCGTAACCACAGTAACAAACCAAGTAACAAAAATATCGACGCTGCCATGTGAAAAATGTTCCACCGCTGTCACTAACAACAACACCACCACCCACGTGACACTGCAGCAACAACAAGAAACCTCAACCAGCGCATCGTCGTACACTGTCGCAACATACGAAGGCGCCGCCGCCAACTTGCACTCCAGCTGGAACGGCGTCTCTCTCGTTCTGCTCGCGATCGCTCTCGTCGTCTAAACCGGCATCTTCACATCTGTACATTACACTACATAATACATATTCTAATTCGTTTAACAACAAATATCCCGTTTAGGCATAGTAATTGGCTGCTTCTGAGAGGAGAGTGTCCAGGCCCAGGCCCGGCTAAGCCGAACCGAGATCCCGAGCCCCCAATGCAGTAATGGCCGTAACTTGCAATCTGTTTGCCCGATCAGGAAACTGCTCGTTTCTTTTTCTCGTAGAGAACTCGGCCAAAAAGAAATACAAACACGGAGTCGTGCCTATTAATACCGCTTTGGGCGTACCTGCTGCCCGGCGGCCCTGCGGCCGTCGCGTGCCCCCCTCGGGATCTCGTATTTTTTTTCTGTTTACTGTTTCTTTTTTCTTCTCTCTGCTTATATAAAAAAGAAGAAGTTGTATGATTTTTTTTTTAGTGATCTTTGTGGTCTTTGGAACAGTTACAAACCACAAAAAAATTGTCAAATAGTCCATTCATTCCTTTGATTTCCTATTCACTCCTTTTGCTATGAAATTCTCCAAAACTGCCCTATTGTCTGCCTTGACTGCTTCCACCGCTCTGGCTTCTCCAGCTGTCGTCACCGTCACAGAACACGTCCATCAAGAAGCTACCGTCACCGTTGAAGGTTTTGTTTACTACGCCGACGGTGCTTTAACCACCACTTACGTTACTCTAGACGGTGTCGCTCAAGTCGCTGCCTCTACTGTTAGTGCTGCTGCCACTACAACAGCAGCAGCTGCCGCTACAACTACTCCAGTTGTCAGTGCTGCTGCAGTTACCACTTCCAGTACTTCCAGTACTTCTAGTACTTCTAGTCCTGTTCAACAACAGCAGCAAGCTGCTGTTACTGTCACCGCCAAGGGCAAGGACACCACTGTTCAAAAAGCTACTTCTATTACTAGAACTAACACTATACAATACGATACCACTCCAAGAACAGTTACCAAGACTTCAACCACCGGTCAAGCAACCGAATCGGTCGATTCTTCCGATTTTGCTTCTTCAATGCTAGCTGAACACAACGCAAAGAGAGAATTACACCAAGATACACCAGATCTATCCTGGTCTTCAACTCTTGCTTCCTACGCACAAAACTACGCTGATTCTTACGATTGTTCTGGTAATTTAGTTCATTCTGGTGGTTCATACGGTGAAAATTTGGCCGTTGGTTACGGTACAACCGGCGCCGTTGACGCTTGGTACAACGAAATCTCAAACTACGATTTCTCAAATCCAGGTTTCTCTTCAAACACCGGTCATTTCACTCAAGTCGTCTGGAAATCAACCTCTCAAGTCGGTTGTGGTATCAAATCCTGTGGTGGGGTTTGGGGTGACTATGTCATCTGTTCTTACGAAGACGCAGGTAACGTCTCCGGTCAATACGCCGACAACGTCATGGCTTTGAAATGAAAAAAATGAACCTCTAACATATATATAAATATATATAACCTTTATACCCTTTCCTCACTGTTTTAATATTATGTTCGTGATATATCTTCTTAACTAGTTGTATCGTTATTGTTATTATCGTGTTAATAAATACATCAAAAATGTAACATCACAATATACGTCGTTACCCGTCACATCACTACACACGTACATCACTCTTCTTCTTTCGCGTCTTCAAAATTTTGGCCAACTGTCAATTTCGATTCAATGCTCTTATGAAGTATTAGCATTATACACATATATATCTTTAGTTACATACACAAATAGTATATATAACTTCTTCGACAAGAAAAATTGTTTGCGTTACAACTTTACTTCAATCCACTTCTCTAATTTGTCCCTTTGGTTAGCCTGGTCTCTGCTTTTTCTTAGTCTGCTTTAATATAAAACATGTCTCAATCTGCCGATCTTGTCGATACTTCTAATATCGCTAGTTTATCAACTAGCGCATTCCCATCTTCTGCTCCCACCATAAATCAAAAAAAGACTGAAGAAAATTTCGAAAATCCATTACCATCTTTGAAAGATTTACCATCTTTAGGTTCAAATTCTGGTTTCTCTGATTCAAAAATTGCTTGGGGTCCAAATATGAAACCTGCTGCTTCAATTCCAATGTCCCAAATCAAGAAAAACAATGCTTCCAAAAATTCAACCGGTTCAAATCGTTTAAAGACAATTCAAGAAAATCTTACTCTGGATTTACAAGCCCAATTAGATATTACAAAACAAGAATTATCTAAATTGGTTTCTTCTATTAAATCGACACATAATGTATCTATCGAATCAACTTTGTCCAGAAATTCTCGTACTTTCTTAATCTCTGGTTTATTCGATAAAGTCAGGGAAGCAAAGAGAGATTTAGTTAAAACTTTAACTAAACCTGTCAACGATAAATTCGAAGTTCCAGCTAAATGTAGATCTGTTATTATCGGTTCCGCTGGTAAAACTATTCGTGAATTGTCTACTCAATACGATGTCAAAATTAATGTCGCAAAGGAAAATATCGAAAATTCTTTTAACGAAGATTTAAATGATGAAATGTGTTTTGTTACTTTATATGGTGATTCCGAATCCGTAAAATTAGCTAAACAAAAAATTATTGATATCGTTAAGGAAGATACTAAAAATGCTACAATCAAAATTGTTATCGAGAATGAAAATTTATTACCATTTTTATCAACCGCTTCGTTCGAATCAATGGTTTCTAATGAATCTAAAATTTCTTACTTCGATAACAAAACTTCTGCCGATTTAATCATTACGGGTTTACGTGAAACAGTTAAATCAGAAAAATTAGCCATTCAAAAATTTTTAAATCATTTATCAACTGATATCAGTGAACAAAAAATTAAAATTCCAAACAAATTTCAAACTGTTATCGATGCTGATGAATTAAAAGAAAAATTTAACGTCATCGTTAAATTCCCAAATGACCCAACAGATGAATTCGTTTCTTTTATCGGTCAAGATTCTAATGTTAAGGATGCCATTGCCTATGCTCGTGATTCTTCAAAGACTTTCTCCGTCGATTCCTTAGATATTTCTAAAGCTCATTCAAATAACGTCACACATGCTAAATACTTAGCTTTATACTTCAACAAATATCCAGATGTATTGAAACCAATTTCCGAACAATTCCCAGCTGTTAAAATCACTTTACCAACTGTTGAAGAATTGAAAAACAGAAACTTAGCTTCCGTTAACATTATTCTCTTAGCGCTAAATCTGAAGACGTTGCTGAAATCAAATCTGTTCGTAAAGAAATTATCAATTTTGTTAACAACATCACTCCAGCTGATACATTAGTCATCGAAGATATTGATTATGAATTATTCCATACCTCTGTTAAACACACTTTATTAGGTAGTGAATCCAACGCAGGTTTCATCCAATTAGGTGATTACATTAAAGATGATGACACTATTGTTTTACTTGCACCAACTTCTGATGAAGATTTCAAACCATCCATGGAAGAAATTCAAGAATCTTTACAAACTGTCAACCACTCTTTAGATTCTTTACGTGCTAAACAAAATAGCATGGAAACTAAAGTTTTCGATATATCCGCTGACAAACAAGTTGAATTATTCAATGCTGACTCTATCACTCTACCATTAATCTTAGAAGATGTCAAAAAGGTAAAGAGTCACATTCAATTTAAATTACACACCCCAAAGAAGGATCAATTAACCATCAAAGGTGAAGAAAAAGCTGTTAAGTTAACAACAAAGATTATTGAAATCATCACCGCCGAAGGCGCTAAGAGAAATAAAATTTCTTTTACAGTTCCATCTAATACTATTGCTAGATTAGTTGGTAACAAAGGTTCTAACTTACAACAAATTCGTGAAAAATTCGATGTTCAAGTTGATATTCCACAAGTTCAAGCTCAAGCTCAATCTGTTCCAGTTGAAATTTCTGTTACAGGTTTCGATTATAACTTAGAACATGCTAAAGCATTCATTTTATCTGAAGCTAACAAATGGGCTGACATTATCACTAAAGAACTTGTCGTCCCATTAAAATATCACAGAAATTTAATGGGTCCAAGTGCTTCTTACAGAAACCGTTTACAAGACAAATATAATGTTCACATTAATTTCCCAAGAACAAGTGAAATTGTTACCGTTAGAGGTCCATCTCGTGGTGTCAAATCTGCTTTTGAAGAATTAAAAAGCTTATTAGACTTCGAAATGGAAAATGGTCACAAGATCGTCATGCAAGTTCCAGCTGATCATGTTCCACGTGTTATTGGTAAGAATGGTGACACCATTAATGATATTAGAGCAGAATTTGGTGTTGAAATGGACTTCTTACAAAAGAATTCTGATGAAAGTGTCAAGGAAACCGGTGTTGTCGATTTAGAAATTACAGGTACTAGACAAACTATTAAAGACGCCCAAACTAAGGTCGAACAAATTGTTAAGGAAGCCGAAGATTTCGCCACTGAATCAATGACTGTCAACCGTGAATATCACAGAACCATTGTTGGTTCCGGTGGTAACAAGTTAAGAGAAATCATTTCAACTGCTGGCGGTGATGAAATCAAAAACAAATCGATCAATATCCCAAATGCTAGCTCCGACAGCGATGTTATCACTATCCAAGGTCCAAAGAGTTTTGTTAAAAAGGTTATGAAAGCCATTAGCAAGATTGTCGAAGATGGTGAAAATTCTACCACTAAGAAATTAGATGTAGCCAAGGAAAGACATGGTGCTTTAGTTGGTCCAGGTGGTATGGTTCGTCGTCAATTAGAAACCGAATTCAATGTTATTATTCAAGTTCCAAACAAGGATCAAGAAGGTCCAGTTACTATTACTGGTTTATCTGAAAACATTGAAAAAGCTGAAAAAAAGATCAAGACTGAAATCTTAAAGGACGATTTTGATGTCGAAATCAAGGTTCCAGCTTCTATTCATCAATTTGTTTCTGAACGTGGTGCTTTAATCCAAAAGTTGAGATTAGATGACTTCGTTAATGTCAAACATGGTAACGCTACAAGAAGAGCCACCAAATTAAACAGAACTCAATTAGAAATCCCAATTGAAAAGGTTCGTCCAGAAGGCGAATCTGCTCAAAAGGTTAAGATCACTATTGAAGACGTTGGTGAACCAAGAGTCGCTTCCGAAGAAGGTGAAATCCCATGGAAATTAACCTACGAACCAATTGACTACAGTGAACTATTAGGTGAAACTGAAGAAGAAGGTGAATCTAAACCAAAAGAATCCAAACCAAGTGCTGAAAAGAAGAAGGAAGCTTTAGCAAAGGCAACTAAGATCATCGAAGATAGAATTGCTTTAGTCCACGAAGCTACTTACGCCGGTTACATCTGGACTTCTGAATTCAAGAACTTCAACAAGATTGTCGGCCCAGGTGGTTCTAACATCAAGAAGATCAGAGATGCCACCAACACCTTGATAAACGTTCCAAGAAAGAACGATACCGTCAACGACGTTATTTACATCAGAGGTACCAAGGAAGGTGTCACCAAGGCCGCCGAAGCAATAATCAGAGGCTTAAACTAATCTCCATTGTTCTTCATTGATAGAAGTGATCCATACATCCAGAACACCCAACTTTGTACGCTATTTTTATAAAAACTACATCATATTTTATGTCATCTTATGTATTTTAAAACATTTTTGAACTTTACAACTTAAACTCTTTTTTTTTTTGGCGAAGTTGTGGAAATTTGAATGCTTCGGAAACTCGAAACAGCTTAATAATCAATACTGTTTAAGTGATGCGTATACAAATGAGAAATAGGGCAAGTTCTTTGTTTCTGGAACGGTATCAAGGAGTGTAATTGTCAATCAGGTAGTCTGTTATGTCCAATCCAGCGTTACAAGTTTATGGAGGGGATGAAATCTCTGCAATCATAATCGATCCTGGTTCTTACAAGACCAATATCGGTTATGCTGGTACAGATTGCCCTCAAGTGTCTCTTCCATCTCAATATGGGTCCTATAAAGAGCCAGCATCTTCTGAAGAAAGTAAAATTGATGATAATGAGGACTCTAATTCTTGGAAGAAGAAACATATCTTCGCAGAACAATCCATAGCGTTTCCAAGGGCTGATTATGAAATCAAACCAATTGTGGAAAATGGTGTTATAATTGACTGGGATAGTGCTCAGGAGCAATGGGAGTGGGCATTACAAAAAGAAATGTATTTAGAATCTAATAAAGGTATGCCTGCATTGCTAACGGAACCTATATGGAATCCAGTCAAAAATAGAAAGAAATCTTTGGAAGTTTTATTGGAAGGTTTAGAATTCGAAGCATGTCATTTAGCATCTGCACCATCCTGTGTATCGTTTGCTGCAGGGAGACCTAATTGTTTAGTAGTGGATGTTGGTCATGACACTTGCAGTGTAAGTCCCGTTATAGATGGTATGACATTATCAAAGAGTACAGTGAGAAATTTTTTTGCAGGTAAATATGTGAATAATCTATTGAAAAAATATCTAGCACCAAGAGAAATAGTACCATTATTCGCTGTGGAGAAAAAGAAACCTGATTTCAAGAGGAAAGAATTCGATTTTACTGTTGATCAATCATTATATAGTTTCGCAAACAATCATGAAATTTTCCAAGAGATGAAAGAAACTATATGTCAAGTGTCACCTGATAATGCCTTAGAAAATAAGAAGAATGAATTAGAGAAACAAGCTAAAAGATCAATTGAAACACAATGGGGTGAATCTGTTGTATTTGATAACGTTACGCGTTATGGATTTGGTGAACAATTATTTAATGTTAATGAAGATGATATTCCAGAAAATTGGGATTTATCTAAGGATGGTACAGTGGAAACATGGCACAATGATTACACACCATTAAAGAGAAATAAACCAAGTGGTGGGAATAAGGATACATCTGTCCAGCCTAGTGAAGATAGTACTAATCCAGATGAAAATGTAAATGAAAATGGTAAAAGACCAATGGAAGAGAAGAAGAACGATATATATGGTTTAGCTGATCTTGCATATTCTGCTATTATGGCCAGTGATGTCGATTTACGTACATCTTTGGCACATAATGTTGTATTAACAGGTGGGACGTCTTTAATACCCGGTTTAAGTGGTAGATTAATGTATGAACTTAATGGTAGACTTCCTGCTCTAAAATTTAGAATTCTAACATCCGGCCATTCAAGAGAAAGACAGTATCAAGCATGGTTAGGTGGTAGTATTCTAGCAAGTTTGGGTACTTTCCATCAATTATGGGTTGGTAAAGAAGAATATGAGGAAGTTGGTGTCGATAGATTACTAAACGACAGATTTAGATAAACAACAAGCAGTAACATTTATACATAAATATTATATAAAGAAACAATACTTTAGGTGGAAATATTTTATCTTATTATTTAACGTAAACTATTATATATATTAATTCCAACATTTAGAAAGGTTATAATTATTACAACTAGTTGTAATAAGCAACTGTTGCGCACCATGGGATTTTAGACATTGGTTGAAAGTATATTACTTTTATCCTTGTATTAGGTATTTACTATTGTAAATCAAGCAATGATCAGATAAAATAAATGTGAGACTCGAATATGAACAAGAGTGCAACTCAAATAGGAAAGAGTGTACCTCAAAATAAAATATTGATCAAGTAATGACCAGATAAAATAATTACGAGACAGGTAATAAATATGAACCTCAAAATAAAACAGAAGCGATTCTAGTATCATAAAGAAAACACAATTGTTATTAGGGTTATTAATGAGGAATAAAAGTGAACTTATATAAACTGATGATGAACTAATGAAATTAGTTGATAAAGTTCAGGTTATATATATATATTGTATACGTAAGAGAGACAGAGTTCCAACTCCTGACATTTATAAGTAGAACATAACACGATATGACTTTAGAAACAACTAATACTAATCAACAAGAAGTTCAACAACTAATACTAATCAACAAGAAGTACAACAACTATTAGTGTTATAATTTCAAAAAATATTGTCAAAATAAAAAATTATATAGGTGTCTTTGAGGATCATAAGAAGAATGAAAATATCGTAAATTACTATCCGATATAGTGTAACGGCTATCACATCACGCTTTCACCGTGGAGACCGGGGTTCGACTCCCCGTATCGGAGTTTTTTTTTGTTTAGCATTACTTTATACGATTGTTGGAATACCTTATCCAGGCAAGTGAATAAATTTCGCCCATATATATAGAGTTTACACCAATACCACCACCAGGTAATTTTTCATCATTGGGGTCTCTAAACCCAATTTCAGGATAATATTTCTTTTCCGCAGCTAACATACTTTTAGATGGATCAGTAGCGCATCCAACATGGGTTACCTTAATGTAAGAACTTAATGGTAACCCATTCTTTTCTTTAGTAAACTTGGAGGATAAGAATTACGAAGCTCAGGGTGGTAACGTTGAGAATCAAATTATTTTCCAAGTCAAATAATTCTTAACTCCATCTTTTATACGGTATATAATATTACCTATTGTTTGTATGTTAATCTATTCTCTTGCCAGAAGTAAGAAATTCCTCAGAAAGTTGTAATATTTTTATGAGAAATTACTTGCATTTATATAGGCAAGATCATGACAACCCAAGATCTAAAAGGCAAAGTGTAGGGGATCTAAAATAAATTTCAAAAAACTATTAATTCTTTATTACGTTTACTTCGTTATACATTACATCAGTTTTATTATCATTACGTAAACTTTTACAGAGATTCTTGCACTCTATCTAACGCAGCTTTAATTTTCATGGAGATACGAGTGCTGAGTTCATAATCGTTTGCATAGTTCTGGGCTCTAATCAACCATTTTCTAATCTCTGGCAATGCCTTGGTACCATTCTGTTTCCAAGAAAACAATGCACGTTCATATAATGCTGCTGGATATGCCCAAGGATCTTCTGATTTTTTAATATACTTTACATTACCATTTTGTAAAGTGAAAATCTTTGGAAGAACCTTCTCATCTAACAATTTACAACCCTCCTCTATTTCATTCAATCTACGTAATGTAATAGATAATAGTAAGCATCTCACCAATTCTTGATTTAGATCATTTAATGCTGTGGCATCGTTCTTGAATTCAGTTAATAATCTTTTCGATAAAATCAAACCGTCATTTGTCATTCTATTGTAGCCATTATAGACATACATGATTTCATGAATTGGGGATGTCGCAATTGCATCGATGATACTATCACAACCTAGTTTCTTTTGAGTAGCCTTATATTGTGAAACTTTTCTCGCCATAAATCTATCAAGAGGTAAGTTTTTGGATCTAAAGGTCTTCTTTTCTAGTAAACCTGGAGCACGTAAGATCAATTCTTCTGCACGTTCTCTATATACCTTAGAATTCTCGCTTTCAATCAAACCCAAGTCACACATTCTCCATTTTTCCAAATAGCAGCAACCAGCAAAATAAGTGTAAAATGCATGAGACCAATCACTAAATTCAGCTAAATGTAACAATTCCTCTGCAGCTCTTTCGTACTCATGAAGATTAACCAATGTATTAGCTTTATCGAAAACAATTAAAACTTTAACCTGTCTCATACGGATATCTTTGTCATCAATCGAATCTAATAGTGCCATTGAATCATCTAATCTACCTCTTGTTGATAGCATTGTTGCTTCGTTTAGTAACCATAGTGCACTATGTGGAAATAATGCTCTTGATTGTAATAATGCAGTTTGAAGTAATTTACCAGGGTGCAATAGAGTTTGTTTGCTCATGGAATCGAAATCATCTGGGTTAGTGTAAGTCTTAGTTAAAGTCCTATCACTTCCAGATTTATCCTTACTATCAACGACTGGAATATCAAAGTCGCCATCTATAAATTGGAATGGACCGTTATAATAAAACATTAAAGCAAGCAAACCAATACAACCATGTACATTCCTTTGTTTGGTAGCTTTCCACATTAATCTTAAACCATTTTCTCGGGAACCACGGAAACCAACTATAGAAAGAACAGCACCAGCAGCTGGTGGAATCAATGAAAGAACGACTTGTAGGATACCGTAACATAAGTTGGTACCAGATGCAATAAACTCATCAATAGTAGGTTGATGCAAGTCATATTCTTCGGATAGATAAGATTGCTGAGTCAGATTTGTATCATGCTTATCCATCGTTTTTAAGGTATTTAAACCTAAATCTTCCCTTAATCGGCTAAAAGCTGGTTTATTATTTATATGAATACCGGATAGTCTGTCAATTCTCATTTCCTGAATTTTTTCTGCTAGTTTCATTAATGTCTCATCTGTTCTTTGCTTTTCGGTTAGTTTATATGGAATATCTACTGAGATAAACGTTGTAGTTGCAGAAACAAAGCTTGCTTCAGAGCTACTATCGGTACCTGTATTAGATTTAACTCCGGGAATTTTCTTTTTACCTTCAGCTTTTTGTACTAGCTTAGTAATTTCAGATAGTATCGAATAAGCTTTTCTAAGTTTGAATAATGCTTTTGCTGCTTCAACCAGACTCTCGCTAAATAGCATTAACAATGCATGTAACAATAGAGATTCAGCATAAGTGACCGCGTAGACTGTACCTGGTGGGTATAAAGAGCTACATTTCAGATTTTCTTTTTGTGCATCCGATCTACTTTTCCATGAGAGTTGTTGTGCTCTTATTAAAGTCTCTGTTGCTTTCTTCATTTCATCGGCTTCAAAACTTAAAGTTGCTTGTAAAAACTCAATGACACCACGGGCAAGCACACTAATTGTATGTGGAGAGCCATTCTTCTTGTCGCTTTGATCCAGTAATGCCAAACCTTGTTCAGATCTATCATCTAGAACATAATCCATAGCCTGTAAAGCCACTTCGAAATCTATAACCTGATTCAATATCTTTGACGTTTTTATTGTATTTTCTTCATCTATACCAGTAGGGGAATCGGCTTTAGTGCCCTTCAATCTATGCAGTACCTTAAACATGTATCTATTTATAATCGATATTGAGTATATGTTATTATATTAACAGTTAACGAAAAATAGGAAGGAAAAGATCCAACAAAACTGTCAAGCGTAAAACAAACAAATGCAAGGCCTATGGTGAATACACAATCCATATTAGAAGCACTGCTTAGGTAAACTTGTTCTCCTATATTGGATTACGTGATGGTTCCTCGAGACTCGCTATTTTCCGGGTTCCCGTTCGCTTCTGCGGCATTTTCTGTACATTACCCCCACTTTAAACATCTGTTTTTAAAAAGAAACTCCGGCAGTATAAAGGAATAATAGTGTCATTTAACCGGAATATGTTACAAGTGGACGTGTCTCATACCTTTCTTTATTTGCTTCAGTTCTCTACCGACAATGTTCCTTTTTTTCCTGCGCTTAGTCTTGGAAGCATTTTCATTCTTGGTGTGTATAACATGCATTACATATCTGTCAACACTGTCCCATATCTGTTGGTCTAGTTCGGTTGGAAGTTTTCTACCGTATAGGCATTGGTCTACAAGCCACATACCAACTATGAAAGATTTCCTCTCCAAGGTTCCGTCTCCACGGGTGTCAACTAGATCGTAAATTTGACCAAGTATTTCATCAGGAAGATTCGATCTGTTCCAGATATTTTTCACAACGAGGTTCAAGATCAACCCTTCTTCAGGTAGGTCCAACATGATGTCAGAATAATCTGGGACGGTTTCTAAATATGAGGGAGAACTTTGAGGGATAATTTCTTCCTCTTTCTCTGTTTTTGCAGGAGATTCGATAGGGCTGACAACAATTGGTTCGTCTTCTTTCATATCATCATTGTAGGTATCATTCTTTCCATAAGAAATTAAATTTGGCTCTGCAAAATGATTATTTACAAAATTTGAGTAATGATCAGCAGCTTCAGTAGTAGATGGCTCATTAATCTCTTGAATCGATTTATCTTGAACTAATGACGGCTCTGCATTACTTGATCCGATACAATCATCGTTAGAAGAATCTAAACCACCGTCGTAGTAATCACTCTTTGCATCGGAACATTCATGTTTTTTAGGAATATATTTTGAAACTTCGATAGATTCAGAGTTTGACTCATTATCTGCTTCGTTTTCATTCTTAATATCTTCCATGGGCCACCAATACAATAGAGCCAGATAGCGGAATCTATTACTGACCCACATACCCTCATATCTTTTCCTTTCTGCTTCAGATAAATATTTTGCATCCTTATGGGCTTTCCATGGTTTATCTTCGTTAAATGATTTCTTATGATCCTCATATCTCATGGTTGTCTTGAATCTCATTGGAGTATTAATATTGCTTGAATTGCTATTACTTCCATTATTTATAGGATTGTTGGATAACGCCCTCTGATTAGTATTAGAAGTATTCATATTTGTTGTATCAATTAAAGAAGGTACACTCTTACTATTATTCATTAGTAAAGGATCATAGTTTCGACTGATACTGTTATTGAAACCATTGTTACTACCTTTAGTGAAAATCTTCTTCAAAGATTTCACTTTGTTAGAACTTTTCTTCTTGGGCATAATATTAGTACCAATAGATATATTCGAATCTTCTAAATGTCTTGATAATTCCTCATTTACTCCTGCATTTATATCTGAATTTTGTGATTGAGACGATCTCTGGTCTCCATAATCTAAGTTGTCCAGATATTCATTATTGATTTTAGATGATATAGGAATAGATCTTTCAATTGGCGGTTGTACTAAAGGTCGTATTCTTTCACGTTTCAACGTTTGTGGAACTTCCATCCTTCTCCTATTCATTTCAAAATTAGTAAACGGTTTTGGATCATAATAATTTTGTGACAGTATCGGTAACGATGAAGGACTACCTTCTCTTTTAAGTTGGTCTTTTAACGATTTAGCTGTTAAATTCTCCTCATTAAATCTTGTGGAATCTTGATATTTGTCTTGATTTGGAGTATCTACAATATAAGAATGCGCTAAAGCTGCAGCAATCTGTGCTACACCTATATCATTTTGTGTTATTTTCTTTTTGGGCACTTCTTCTACGTTTCTAGGAGATACAGGACGCCTAATAGTCTTATTATTTGTTGAAGGTACAGACGATGCAGAGGAAACACTATTAGGTGAAACGGGTCTGTACTTTACCTCTTTAGAAATAATTTTCTTTGCTGCTACATGTGCCGGTAATTTACTATCCAAGTCATTCGTTTCAATAGGAATCACATTAGATACTTTCGGTACTAGTGCATTTTCCTGTTCCAATTTATGACGTTGAAATATGACTTGAGCAGCTTTTAACGAGTCCTGAAGCCCCTGTTCACTCAATGGAATATCTCGATTTGAATGATTTTTTGTTCTCCGAGTCCCTCTGGAAAATACCATTCTGTTATTAGATCAATAGGACTACCTTCAAAGCTTTGCATTAATCGTCGTGCTGATTCAAATGATAAATTATTATATCTTGGCTATTTAAGCGAATATTCTCTCTTTAAAACCACCGAAGACTTAGTGTATAACAGTCAAAACAGTAATAATTATTTTAAAATGGATAAAATATGCGACTTGACTGATATTTACCTACTCTCAAAAGCTTTCTTACCCATACAATAGTTCATTACCTTTCAAATCATCACTGACTTCCCTTTTCAATATTGTCAATCGAAGAGTGAAAATTAGGGCACACAATTTTGCCTGTGTACTACACCAGTACACCGCAATAATATTAGCAGAGTATAATTAGGGTATATTTATACAATGCAATATACAGATTAAATAAGAATATTTATTGAGTTAGTCTATCGTTATGACACTAGTACTAGTGTCGGTGCTTCTTATGTTGCTTATGCGTTGCTGAATACTGGTATTCAGCTCGATTGGTTGCGCAATGTTAATGTCGTGGTAGTAATGCGTTGGGATTCGAGGCGAGACGTTGCTTATAACAACACTGCTGTGACTGAGGAAGCTCTTTTGGGTTTGTTTCCATGTTCTGAGTGTCTCAAGTGCTATTTGTGGGTCTATCAGCACCATGTATGCGACTAATACGTCGCTCCCTGGTTTGTTTCTCTCCGAATAGTAAATATCATCTATATCTTGCGATCTAATAGTACTGTTCCGGTCTAGAAATTTTATCAAACTCTTCTTTTGCGACAAGTTCCTCATGAGTACTGGGTCAGTCCCTTCCAGTTCCAATCGTAAAGTGGAAGAATCATAATATTGTGCCTTGTTATCGCCGATTATCGGTTGCGAGGAAGTACTAGAGGCACTAGGTGTCTTCCAATCACCATAACTCTTTTTGAAATGCTTTAGTTTCCTCAGAGTCTCCCCATAACGCTGTATATCACTTATGCTGACACCACTTTGAAATGGTCTATCGTTTCTCTTGTCACTAGCTTCATCCCTCTTCAACTTGTCGATCAATCCCTGCCGTGTTGGATCCACTTGGACCACAAACTTTTGCTTGTACCATTCATCGTAATCGTTTCTCAAGCTATCATCAGTCAGAATCCGTAATGCTACACTAATCTCATGGAATCGTTGTGCATGCATCTCTTCTGTACTCTTATCAGGATGGTACTTCAACGCTAGAATTCGAAACTGCTTCTTGATCTCCACACTGCTGATAGAGGATGGATCAAT
Organism: Kazachstania kunashirensis; assembly: GCA_003708465.2. Lineage (NCBI taxonomy): Eukaryota > Fungi > Ascomycota > Saccharomycetes > Saccharomycetales > Saccharomycetaceae > Kazachstania > Kazachstania kunashirensis. The sequence continues at coordinate 314,896 of PPOH02000259.1, forward strand.
ACCACCCAAAACCTCCAACTCTAAGGACTCATACAGATTGGTTCCCTTTTCACATACGTCTTTCAACAATCTATTCATGCTTTTATCGTTTATAAACAATCGCTGAACCTAAAACAAAAAGGTAAGTTCCTATTTTACATAAACCAACACTTCTGAAACTAATGGAATCACGAAATCACCTGGTTACAGCATCCAATAGTGATATATACCCAATATTTACTACTTCTCATCACAATCATTATCAAATTCAGAAACAAAAAAAATTCCGGACAAAATGGGAGATTGGTAAAATTCCGATAGTGAATCAAGATAAGAAGACACTTCACCAAGAAAGAAGTGTTAAAGCGCTGCATTTCCGGTAATATAAGTTAATAATTTGGGTATATCAGTGCATATTATATACAGTGAGCCGTTGAACAAGCTTGAAACGTTGAATATTGAGTGGTTTTTTTCTTTCTTTATTGCTGATTTTAGGGTATGCCACAAATAACTACGGTATTATCTCCTATCTTCCCTCCAGAAAAGGATGCTGATGTGTCTGCAAATGCTGCTCCATTGAAACACACTGCACATATCGAGGTATTTATCAAGTTGGTCGAGCCGGTGGTTTTCTTACAAGGGTTTGAATCTCAGCATTCTAATGAAAGACCCCCAGCGATGCTGAGGGGATCTCTTGTTGTAAGGATATTGAAACCAACCAAATTAAAAGCTATATCGTTAACCCTTAAAGGCTACACAAGAACTGAATGGCCCGAGGGTATTCCACCTAAAAAGCAAGATTTCGTTGACATTAACGATATAGTTAATCACACATGGCCCTTCTACGAAGCATCGAATCCGATATCTTTAACTGCACAGAATAATAATGCAGATAGTGAAAATGATATATTAGTAAACTGTAGTGGTGCATCAATGTATAAACCACTTTCGTTAACAAAATCTCAAAGAAATACGCCTTCTACGTCGGCCAAAAGTACAAATAAATTAACCGACTTTACCTCTCCTTTACAGTTATCCCCGATATCCAGTAATAATAATATAAATAATACCTTAAAAAGCGTAAGCTCTAACACCCCAAAGGGGGAACAAAATGGTAGTATAAGGAGAAGTAGAGCCAATTCATCTGGTGCATCAAATATTGTCAAAACATCTGCCGCAGCAAGAAGTTTATCACCTTTGAACTTATTTAAAAGAGTAGCTTCTTTTAATCATGGTTCTCAAAAGATAGAGAATGACAAAGATAATATTAGAAGTGCTAATTCAGCAATCAACAATTCAGCAAGAGCTGCAACATCAACATCAATATTCTCTGAACTTTTAACATCTACATTTTCAAATGAAGCATCTAACCCAAATAATGTTCAATCACAGGATTCAAATCCATTAAATGCAAACGATTCATTCGTTTTTCAACCTGGTGATTATGTATATACTTTTGAACAAATTATACCACAAAGTTATCCAGAGTCAATCAAAGCTGATTTTGGTTTTATTGAATATTTCCTACTTGCAACAATTGAAAGGTACGGGGCATTCAAATCTAACTTAAATGCAAGATTACCTGTCACTATTATTAGAACACAGTCTGATACGTCTGTTGAAGAAAGTGAACCTATACTAATCTCGAGAGATTGGGAAAAACAATTATTCTATGACATTATAATATCTTCAAAGGATATTATCCTAGATGCTTTTCTTCCGATTAACTTTTCGTTTTCCCCTTTAGATAAAGTGACACTACATAGAGTTAGAATATATATTACAGAAACAATGGAGTACTATTGTAATGGTAAGAAAACACACAGATTAGAACCAACTAAGAAGTTCTTATTAGCAGAATATTGCGGACCAAGATTACCAAATGCACCAAAAGATGCAAGTGCTACAAAGGCCAAATACATGGGGAACTTACTAGAAGATTCAGATGGATTTTTATCAAACAAAACATTTGAATTTCAAGTTTTCGTACCAAGTAGATTTGGTAATCACCAGAGATTACATCCTGATACAGGTTTTGATAAAATTAAATCAACTCATTGGATTAAACTCTGTTTACGTTTATCTAAAATAATAGATGGGAAAAGAAAACATTATGAAATTAGTATCGATTCCCCGATTCATGTTCTTCATAAATTATGTTCACATGCCAACACTCTACTTCCAAGTTATGATTCACATTTTGTGAATACACAATTTTCATCATCTACATCATTTTCACTCAATACTTCAAGTTTGAATGGAGGCTCAAATGATAATAACTTAGATTCTGATTCCATTTCAGCGAGTGCAAAATCTACTATTACAGATAATCGTGATAATTTAGAAAATATGTATCACACTTCAAACATATTCTTTCCCAAAGAAGTTATTTCGTCACAAATTCTGTCTCCTAATGTCCAACCGGTGGACATTGATTTGATGAATGGTCCTAGTAGGACCCCATTACCAAGAATAGCATCAAATCGTCATCAAAATAGCAACAACAATAATGGTAACAATCAATATATTCATAATTTATCACAGAGAAGTAACACCAATAATAGTATTACTACCGAAGAAGATGCCAAAGATGATATATTCGCCTCACCTAAATTGAAGTCAAATATATATCAACCTGAAACAATCGAAAGAGCATTGATATCACCTCAAGCCGTTCCTTTGTCACCAATCACTTCTCCATTATTGAGACCTCTTTCTTTTTTTCTAAATGAAACTGATAATCTGAGTATCAATAGTCATTATGAAGATGATCCTCCACCGGAATTTAATTTTGATGATAAAACCCCTACCAATATAAGGGTAGGTCTAAATACAACTTCATATACGAGTGGGTCAAGTAATAGCAAACGAAATCTGGCTGCTTTATCGGAATTCCCACCTTCTTACAATGATGCAATTAATACTAAGAACATAGATATAATGTCGAATTTCAATATATCAAGTTCAAGATTATCTAAACTTACACAGACCAGATCCCGTGATTCATTATTATTTACTATGAATCGTAGGAAGAGTAATCTAAATTTGGATAGTGAATTAGAGAGTTCATTTGTTGCTGATAAAGATCCCGATGAAGAAGAAGATGATGATGAGCATGATATCGCCTCTAATTTTAGTTTTGAAGGTTCATCATCGCAATTACAGAACCTACCAGCAGGTATCCTAAAATCTCACCCCCCCAAATTGAGACCGTTGAGCACAGATATGATGTTTCTGAATGGTCGTATTGAAAATAATAGTATTTTGCCATCAACCCTGAGAACTGATAATCAGTTGTTCACTGATATGAATCAAATATTTAGCGATAATGATAACCAAAACGAACAAGATACTATACCGGCAATGAATGTAACCAAACCCAATGATCACACGGAAGGTATACGACATTCAATCGATTTTTCTAACCATCCTTCAATACGTTCATCAAGAAATATTGATAAAGATGCATATTTAGCCAAAGATTCACCATCTCTAGAACCACTACTCAAGAAAAGTATATCTGGCAATAGAACCCTTGAAGATATCACTATTACAAGTTTTGACAACTCTTTCCTACGATCAGGAGACTTGATTAATGAGCTGTCCGAGCAACCCTTAGATGCTTCGGTTGATATAACTGCCCTTTACAATAGGAATACAACTGGCAGGAGTAGTTTCCAATTCGAAGACGGAGCAGATGCTCTCCATTCAACATATACTAATCAGGACTCTGGTGTAGCTACTGATGCGTCATCTAGCAGACTATCTGAGTTGGCGACAGAGAGTGAAATCAAAACAATGGATACAATAGATAGGACAGATCAAACTACCGCTTATAATGATATCGAAACATAATGAGTGTACAAGAAGGTACAAACTTATTATTTTTAATCAATTTTCTCATATTCTTTTTTCTACTTTAGCTAATAATTAAATAATAATTAAAGGCTAAAGAAAACATTAAATGCAATAGACTTTCATAAAATATATAAAAATTTAAATTAAAATATTTTTAAACGGGATTCTTCGATATATTTATAGTTCACTTGTGTTATGATAATTTCGTACGTTATAACTTATTAAAAAACATATACTAACGTATTATTTGATCAATAGCAGATGTTAATTCTGAAGGTGTATATTTAATATGCTTCCTTGGATTTTTGAAAGAATCTTTATATCTTCCATAAAATCTTTCATACATTGGTATAATAAGAGCAACAATTTCAGATTTTAGTTGTTTCTTCAATATAGGATCTGACAATCTATATTGTTTTGCTTTTGATTCTAGAGCTTCAAAACCGTCGTTGAATTTTTTGACTTTTTCCTTCACTTGTTCTTTATCTTTAGATTTTTTACCAGTACTATCGATAAATACAGAGTCCATCAATACTACTGTCAAATCTTTCCAATTTGAGACCATGTAATCGACATATCTTTTATGTAATTTTTTGATTCTTGCGTGACCTTCAGTACCTAATAATGTATTTAGACCAGATTTTTCTACAATCTGTTCAACTAAAGACATATTCATTAAAATAAAATAACCAATTCTTTGTTTATTCTTCGCGCTACTAAATCCATCTCTTGAGCCTGAATGTGCCGTTGCTGGAGTATCAGAATCTATATTTGGTGAGCTAGATAATAAATGTTCTGCTCTTTTCTCAAGCAAAAAACATAGTGCATCAATACAGTCACTGTAAAAACAAGAAAGTAATCTCGTAGGTCGTTCATTATCACTACAATTAAAAAAATTGGTATCAAATGTGGATTCTTTAGATGAAAATGATATTAATAACCAATCTTTTCTATCCATATTGGCAATTGCGTTAACACAACCATTTTTAAATTCACTGAATTTTCTCAATCTTGACATAGTGTCTACTGTGGGTTCTGTTACACCATTATCTGTTGGAAGAGTCGATAATCTAGTAACTTTCTCATTAATTCTTTGTACAGTATCCTTGAACAGTGATCGTGTGACATCCTCTACTCTATTGGTACATTGTACTAAACAATCCAATGATTGTAATTTATTGCTGAAACGTAAAGATCTCCTAACATCTTGGACACTTTCTACCAATTCGAAACTGAAAATACCAGCGTTATCCATATTACCTATTATGGACTTCAAATTGTGATCAAACAATTTTGAATAAGTTTTTAATAATGGTTTTAAAATTGCTTCCAAAATGGGATCTTTGAATGCTATATTTTGTGAACATATATCATCGATTAAAGATTTTTCATTCGCAATGAAACCTAATAATGCTGCAGTATAATTAATCATACCACTACTACCTTTTTCATATGGAGCATTTTTTGAAACTGTAACTTTTTTAGCAAATGGTTCCAAAAATGCCATTGATTTAAGAATAGTTTCACTTCTTTCATTAACTAAAGATTTTTGAAGTATGTTATTATCAGAATTATTGTAAAAGTAATCTAAAATTGATGATAATTCGCTCAATTGTTGATCCTCGTAGTATGGGAATGGAATTTTCTTATTCATATTAATTTGTGGATCAAAAGGATTAATTCTATTCAATATTGAAATGAAAAATAGTCTCAAATTTGTTTCACTATTTTGGATCAATTCAGTCAAATGAACCAAAATACCATTAAATTCTGCATTTTGTTTATTACTCGTTTTAATATCATCCGACATATCATCCAATTTATGAATCAGTTGTATGTATTTCTTCAAACCGATCTGATCGATCCCTTTAGATAATACAATCTCGTATTTTGATGCTTCATTGGCTAAATCCTTCACAGAAGCCACTGAATTCAATGTACTTTCAATATTTCTTTGTAAAGTAGTCAATTCGTTATTTCTAGTCAAAATCGGAGCAAATAACCTACTAGATTGACTCGAAGTCTCAACAATTTTACCCAATGATTTGTTTATATCGTAGGTTAATCGACTAGATTTCTCTAAACCTCTAGAAAGAACCAAAATATCCGCTTCATCGATATCGATTTTCGGTACCACACTTACACCAGACATAACAGACATAATAAACCGTTTGACCACTTCCTAATCTATCCTGGCAACCTATTTTCCACCGATATTATACAATTATTCCTGTTGATTACATGATCTTTATGAATCACAGAGTCCCTTTCACTGAAAAATCATAATTTCGCTGTTAATTGTGAGAGCGAACCCTGAAAAGCCCTAACTGGATATATCAAAATTCACTAGAATAACGTCGAATTTACCAAATTTACAACCATTAAAAACATTGCAATTGTTAGAACTGGAATTTATTGACGTTTAACCACTAAGAATCGGTCATTAGTGGTGAATATTTTACTATGTATATCATCAAACCCTAACGTTGCACCTCCGAAAAGTTCTAAATACTTCCCTGTACCCTAAGCTATTCTGGATAGAAGCCCTAGGGCTAAAAGTGAAACTTATTGAAATTTCAACTGAAAAAGAAATCGATGCCCATTGACATTTTCATCACTGTTATTTTGGTGTTGTAAAGTGGGATTACTAGACATCTGGGTCTCTGAATTGGTTGGTGATGAGTTTAGAAAGTGATACTATGTCTGAAGTTTCAGAATTAGTGGAAAAACTGGAAGATGCATCGCATTTGTCGTCGAGAGGGAAGGCTTACAAGAGAGTATACAATATTTTCAATAGCGATCAAAAAGTAGTTAGTTGGAAATTTAACGAATGGGACTATGGTAAGAACAATATAATTTTGCCTATCAATGCTAGAGGTTTATTTATTCTCGATTCGGCTAGTCCCCGGATTGTAACTAGAGGCTATGATAAGTTTTTTAATATAGATGAAGTGATGACAACGAGATGGGAATGGTTGGAGGAAAATACAGTGGGTCCTTATGAAGTCACAGTGAAAGCCAATGGCTGTATTATATTCATATCTGCATTGGAGGATGGAACCATTGTCGTTTGTTCAAAACATTCTACGGGTCCTAGGGATGACGTGGATAGAAATCATGCTTTAGCAGGGCAAAAATTTTTAATGGATCAATTGGAAAATATGAATATCGATCCTAAAGAATTTGCTAAGGATTTATATGATAACAATATTACCGCTGTAACTGAATATTGTGATGATTCCTTCGAGGAACATATCCTAGAGTATGGTAATGACAAAAAAGGTTTATATTTACATGGGTTAAACCTTAATCAGTCGAAATTTCAAACATTACCAATGGAGAGAGTCAATCGATTTGGTGAAAAATATGGTTTTAAATCTATAGAATCGTTTCAGAAAACTAATATACATATTTTAAGAGTATTTTTGGAAAAATGTGCTGATGAAGGTTCCTTTCACGGTAATGAATTAGAAGGATTTGTTATTAGATGTCATCTAAAAGAAAACAACAACACTTTTTTCTTTAAATACAAGTTTGAAGAACCATACCTAATGTACCGTCAATGGAGAGAGGTAACGAAGGAGTATATTACTAACAGAACAAGAATATTCAGATTCAAGAAACACAAGTTTATTACAAATAAGTATCTCGATTTTGCAATTCCATTGTTAGACAAGGATCCGCAACTCTGTGAAGATTATTTAAATGGTTTTGGTATTATTAAACTAAGGAATTTATTTCTGCAATCATATGGGATGACTGGTATGCAAATCTTGAATCATGAAAAAGTCAAAGAATTAGAGTTACGTAACGCAATAGATTATGACAAAGTCGATGAACACACAAAATTTCTGATATTCCCTATAGCAGTTATTGGTTGTGGTAAAACTACTACAGCATTAACTTTGAAACACTTATATAAAGACACATGGGGTCATATCCAAAATGATGATATTAGAGGGAAGGATAAAACAATGTTAATCAAGAAATCACTTGAGAAACTGAGTGAGCCAAATATTAAATGTGTCTTTGTAGATAGAAATAACCATCAGTACAGAGAACGCAAACAGTTATTTGAATGGGTCGATGAATTGAAAGAAGAGTATTTACCATATGATACAAATGTGAAAATTATTGGTATTTCGTTTTTATCTAGGGATGATATTGATACAGTTAAAGAAATCACAGTGAAGAGAGTTTTAGAACGAGGTGATAACCATCAAACTATCAGATTAAATCAATATGGCGAGAAAAAAGTGATTGGAATTATGAGTGGATTTTGGAAAAGATTTCAACCAGTAGACCTAAATAATTATCCTGATAATGCATTCGACCTGATGATAAATTTGAAAGTTGTTGATGACAACTCATCCTTATCTAATACCGAAAGTATCATAAAACAAATACATAAAGAATACCCTGTTTTGATTCCAACTTTACCAAGTAAAGATGAATTGAATAATGCATTCCAGGAAGCATTGAGCCATCAAACAAAAGAAATATTTAAACCTGTTAACGGTCAAACGCAGAAGCCTAAGCTAAAGAAATTAAAACCTTCATTCTTTTCAGCAGTTCTAAGGGATAAACAAAATATTATCGAGAAGATTAAGCAGTCGGTAGCTGATAATCAAGATAAGCAAACTACAATAAATTTTGGTCCATTAGAAAAGCTATTTGCAGGCAATATGTTCCAGAATGAATTTCATATAACATTATCACACGTAGTTCAAGGAAAAAAAGGTGATGCTAGAGCAAAGAGAATTTGGTCAACCTTCATGAAACATTATGAAAATGAAATGAATGTTATCTCAGCATCTATCCTTGAGAGAAGACAAAAAGGTGAAAAGATGAATGACGAAATTAGAGAGACGTTTGCATCTGGGAATGAAGATCATATTGATTTTCGATTATCTCGATTATGTTGGGATGATAAGATTGTATCTCTTCTTATCGAGTTAGATCGTGATTATGATAAGAATTCATGTGTTAAGAATATCGAAGGAAAAGTTATTAATGGATTAGATTGTACAAACACCGTTGCACACATCACTGTTGGTATTATTCAAGAAGGGGTGAAAGCCTCTTACTCCAATACGTTATGTCGTATGATACTAGATCAAGAAAGTGATAAAACTGGTCTCTACAGTTTAGAATTCAACGATTCTGACATAATAAGTGCTGATGTAAATATAAATATAAATTAAGTACACTATTCCATAAAATATTTATAGAATTAAAAGAAGGTTTCAAATTTTTTTGAAGATGATCGTTCGATATAACTATATGATTACATTAATGTTTATTTGAATTAAATTGAACTTAAGATGAGGGTGGAATGAAGTGATATATATATGAACTGAATGATATGACTGTTTTATTGTATCATCAGTAATAGAATATGGAAGGGTCCATTATTATTAATCATTTTAGATCATGAAAATTACCTTTGTTAATTACAAAGATATCAATAGCAGCCATTGCAGCATACAATCTATTTTCAGCTTCTTCAAACACAATAGAATGTTTACCGTAAAATACGTCATCTGTTACTTCTTCATGATGTCTTGGTAAACAATGCATAAACTTGAAGTTTGGATCAGCTAGATCAGCTAATTCTTTATTAATTTGGAAATCTTTGAATTGTTTTAGTTTTGCTTCTTTGGCGAATTCTTCACCCATTGAGATAAATGTATCAGTGACTAAAACATTAGCACCAGTAGATGCTTTTTTTGAGTCATGAGTAATGTCTATTTTAGTACCATTTCTTGATGCAATTTCATTAGCAGCAGCTATAATATTTTGATCCATTTCAATACCTTCTGGGGTAGCGATGGAAACATCCATTCCTAATTTTAAACAAGCTAAGGCCATATCGTTAATAACATTATTGGCATCACCAATCCAAGTAACTTTTAAATTTGGTTTTGAAGAATCATTTAAATAATCTTTAAATTGTTCTTTAATAGTTAATAGATCACAAATGGCTTGTAAAGGATGATAAGTATCACATAAAGAGTTAATGATTGGTACATAAGAATCCTTACACAAATTTTGAATATCTTCATGACTGTTAACACGAGCGAAGATACATGAAACCATTGATGAGACAACTTTAGTGGTATCATAAAATGATTCATTAACACCTAATTGAATATCTTCTTTACCTAAAAACATTGATTTAGCACCAAAAAAGGTAGCTGCACCTTCTGAAGATATTCTTGTTCTAGTTGATCTTTTTGTAAAGATTAAAGCAACTGTTCTACCTAATAATTTTAAATTATTTTTTTGAAAATCATTAGAATCAGCATTTTTGAATATTTTCTTGTAATGTTCAGCTCTCTCGACTAAAATTTTGAATTCATCATCAGATAAATCTTTAATTGAAATTAAATGACGGATACCTGTTTGCATCTTTTAAGTGATGTTTTTAATTTTTGTTATAATTTATTCTTTTCTAAGGGTTTAAAATACCTTCGTTGTTAGTTGTACTTAAAGTACATGAATGAAACACATCTGAAATTTTAAAACCATAATTGGACGCGTTTATATACTTTAAGTGAAAAAACAAGCGAAGGCAGCTCTCTTTCTCTTGCACTTAATAGTCATTTTTTATCAAATATATTGTTATACGGACGTTTCTGAGGGAGTTCATCGTAAGTAAAAAAAAAATATTAAATTATTAAATATCTCTTTTTTTTACTTTCTATGAGTCACGCGATTGGACTGTTCCCTCAAAACTTATTTTAGTATGTTGTGCCATTTGTCACAATTTTCATATCTGAATGACTCTAATGGAACACTATTTCGGATCTTGATGTTGCGGATGCTAAGTTAGTTAAATTATTACATTTATATGATATGATGAATATTACTTAAGAAAAGTGTCTAAAAACAAACGTTTATTTTGTTTTTTCCTTATTAGTTTGCTGATCTTGTACTGAAGAGGATAATAATAACATATTAACAACACTTCTTGGAGTTTCTGCTTCAGTTAATGCTGGCAAATTTTGTTTTTCTTTACCCTTTAAATTGTCATTCGGGAAAAGTTGTCTTTCATCATTTGCCTCATCTTCATTAATTAAGAGTTGTGATATGCTTGTTACACTTGTACCAGAATATGGTTGAGTTTGATTAATTTGTCTTGAATTCAGTAAAGAGTTCGTTGTAGATAAAGGTGGTAAACCTGTCTGTAAATACTTATTTGATTTATCAAACATGTAATTTGAAGTTGATGATTTTAATTTTTTCAATGGATGTAATGCTGTAGATGAGACAGAAGAAGAGAATTTATTCTTCGAAACATTTGTGTGATTTGTATTATTTGGAGGTTGACAATGTTGTTGTTGAAACAATGATGCTCTTCTTTTAGTTTTAAATGGAAATTCCAATGGTGCCATATTATCACTAGATCCCTCATCATCATCTTCTGCGTAACCATCATCTGTTTCGTCCTGTGCAGATATTAATAATGGTGATAATAAATATAACGAATTATTATTATTATTTTCAGTTGTAGGTTGTTGTTGATCTTCTGTCGCTATAAAAATATTCTTATTTAAATCGTTTAATTTTGGAGAATTCAAAGTCTTGAAAATTGATGATAAATTATTATTACTTGGTGCAAACATATTAAATTGATCCATTATTGCTTTTGAATCTGTTCTTAATAATGAATTGTTGTAAGAAATATTATAATTTGAATTTAAAAAATCATTAACTTGTTTTAAATAAGTTGAAGGATTATTAAATTTTTGAAAATTTTCATTCATTTCAAAGATAGATAAATCAATATTAAATGTTTTAATGAATGGTTGTTTTTCTAAAGTTGTTAAGTCATTTTGATACCATAAAAGTGACCATTTAGTTAAAAGTTTTTTAAATTTATTTAATTTCCAATAATATAGTGTTTTCACATATTCTTTCTCAGTTTTATTTGTTGTTGTTGTAGCATTTAGTAAACGTGACATTTTTCTAGCCCAATTATTTAAAATTTCTTCACATAAGGAAATTAATTCAAAAGTTTCTAATGGTAAGAAGTGGAGTACATTAAATTTTAATGGTTGTTGTTGTTCTTGGTGTTCATTATCAGGGTTATTTGTTGGATTAAAATGTAAAATTAACAAATAATATAATGATAAAATTTCATAACAAATATCTTCAATTGAATTTGTATTTTTATTTTCCTTTTTTTTTTCAATTGAATTATTATTATCATTTGTATTACTTAATTCGGTCAATAAAGTAAATGTAAGATAATATAAAGTTAAATTAATTTCAATAAATTCAGTTTTTTCTAAAATTAAAGAATTTTTAATTAATATGTCTGTTGTTAATAAATCATGATCATGATCATGATAATTATGATATAATTTAAAATTCATTAAAGTTTTTCTAAAATTTTCAATAGTTAAAATTAATTTTGATCTTTCTGAATTTGTTAAAATCATAATTAAATTTGAACCATCTAAAGTTTTCACAATTAAATCAATTAAAAAATTAAATGATTTTAATATTGGTATATCAAGTTCTTTTGGTTGAAATTCATCAATTAAAAAATTTGTCTTTGGTAAACCTTGAATTAATGACCACCATGAATTTAAAAATTGATAACACCAAAATGAGACGTTAAAAATTGAATCATTTTCATCATTATTAATTATTTTTTTATTTAATGATTGATTATTCAATGGAATTAAATTTTTGGGATTAATATATAAAGCCATTGTTAAAAGTTTTGAGTAATTTAAATTTAATAAATCTATAACAATAATTTGTTTTGAAGTATTATCTAAATTTGGTATTGACCCCATAAAATAATAAATTGATAAATTTAAGCATTGAATGATTTTAATATTTGGTAAACTTGAATTAATAATTAAATTTGTTAATTGATATAAAATCAAATTATCATGACAATTCCAATTAATTTGAATAATATATTGTAAAGTTAGTAAATCAAAAATATCAATATTAATTGGATTATTAATTAAATCAATTAATTTTGTTTCAATAATATCAAATGGATATAAAATTGGTATCAATGAATTCATTGTTAAAAAAAATTGTTTAATTGATTTAATTAATAAAGATTTAATTAAATTCAAATCATTTTTATATTTATTAATTACAAATTGTGGTAAAATAAAATTAATTGAATTTAATCTTAATTTTTTTTTAATCAAATTTAATAAAAAATCGTTATCAAAATCATTATTATTATTCAATTCATTTATTTGTAATAAATTTGGATTATTAATTGAATCAGGTTCACCATTAAAAAAATGATTCCATGTTCTATGGCCCAAAAAAACTTGTTTATCATTATTAATTTTAATTGAAAAATTATTAAATTTATGAAAATTATCATTAATAAATGAAAAATTAAGTTCATTTAAATTTTTTTTCATTAATTCATCTTTTTCATCATTGTTGGTATAATAATTAATATTATTATTAAGTAAATGTTGTAAACGTACAACTTCTTTTTCCAATGCTTCCGTATAACCTTTTGGGAAACCACGTCTTGCTAATTTATCACTTGTTATACAACTGAAATTTATTTTAATACAATTCGAACACTTTGGTTGTAATCCGTCACATTTAATTTTTTTCAATCTGCATCTATCACAAGCTTGAGTTTTCCTAAATTTATTCATGTCAAGCGGTGGTACATCATTATTATTATAACCATTATCAATATCACTAGTCTTTTTAATTTTTCCTCTACTACTATTCTTTGTCTTCTTCATTTCCGTAGGCATCTCAAAAACGCCAAAAAAAAAAAGATTTGGGAAAATAGCTACTCTTTATATATGCAAAAAGGTCCCCCCCCTTAAAGTGGCAAAAAATAAATATATATATATTTAGCCGCCGAACTCCTTAATTGTCGATGCTAAAATTTATTTCCATCACGTTCCATAACGTTCCACAAATAACCGCCCACATAAAGAAAATTGGATAGGCATAACACTCATTTAAACGTATTTATATATATAAATATATATATATATATATATGCAGGTGACGCAAATAAAATTTAGCCGCGATTGACTGGATGCCGGAACTCCGGAATATAAATTGTTTAAATTTTGTGTGACGTTGCGGTGTTAAGATGTAAGCCGCATCGGTGAACTATTTGTTCGGCCGAACGGGGAGTGGTGAGTAATTTTTTTTTTGTTGAAAAAGGTCATGTGATACATGAAGTTTGTGATCATGTGATGGACACGTGACGCGGACACGAAAAAATAAAAATAACATTTTTTGGTTCACGTGTTTTGCAAATATACACGCCAGTGAAAAAAATAATAAAAAGCTTCTATAATCAAAACAAAAGATGATGATCCTGATAGAAGTACAGTGGATAGGTTAAAACTACACTCTCATCTCTGCAATTTTCATTTCATTTCATTGCCTCTTTCATAGAATTATGAAACCATTTCATGGTTTAATTTTTTGCCCAACAGGTTTAGATCCTGATGATATTGGAAAAGATATTTCTAAAAAAATTATTAAACTAGGTGGTCATTATTCAAGAGATTTAACGAAACAAGTTCATGTATTAATTTTAGGTAATTCAAATTTACAAACAAATAAATATAAATTTGCTGTAAAACATAGAAATGATATAATTTTCATTCGTTATACAACAATTGATAAATTATATCAATTGTGGGTTAGTGGTAATGATATTTCATATCAATCACATTCAAATTTTAAACAATTTTCAAATAATCAACCGTTAAGAATGCTGCATGTATTAAGAACAAGATTTTCTGCAAAACCATTAACAAATTTTTATATCTTTATTGGAAGAATTGATAATAATAATGGGAATAATGATATTATATCACAATTGGAGGCACTTTGTCATGAACAAAATTGTTTTAAATGTAATTCAACACAATTTATTAAAGACGTTTATTTAACAAATCCAGATAAACATATTCTATTTATAACAGATAATTCAGATAGTTTAAGAGCCGAAGCTGCTCAAGATGTAGGTATTCCATTAGTACATTATAAATGGATACTTGACTGTAATAAAAGGAATGCAACGTTGGAATTTGATCCATATTATTTGGTAGAAAATACAATAAATGTTCCGTACGAAAAAATTGGTTCTGATGCTTGTGAATCATTATTACAAGTTATTAATGTTCCAAAAAGTTTACAACCACAAAATCAAGAAGAACAAACAAAAATTTATAACATTAATAATAAATTCAAACCACAAGGTGAGAAATTATGGCAAAAAGCTTTAGATATTAATAAATCTAATGTGATCTCAGAAATACCAATACAGGAGTCTTTAACAACGACTACTACAAAGACTAATACAAAAATTATAGATAAAAAAAATAAACCTATAAATGAGCATAAAATATTTTCCAATTATACTTTTTCAATTCATAAAGAATTTCCATTAAAACATTATCAAATTTTAGAGAAAGTTATTACACAAAATGAAGGCATTATTTCAAATGATAGCTCTGTTGTTAACTACTTGATTATTCCAAGTAATATCCCCGTTGATAAATTATCGATAACAAATTCTCAAAATTCCACTTTACTAGTTACTGACTTCTTCATCGAAAGATGTTTGCATTATAATAAATTAATAGATCCAATAGACTCATGGTCAAAACCATTTTATTATACAGAAAATTTTAATATTATACCAAAAAAACAAATTCTTCATAATAATGATAATCTCATCCATATATCAATCACAGGATTTTATGGTGTCGAATTATTACATCTGACTAAAATGTTACAAATATTAAAACCGATGGGCGTTGAATTTTCAGAATATTTAAATTCAAAAACAGATGTTTTATTACTTAACATTGCATCATTATCAAGTATCCCTACAACACATATCCTATGGAAAAATGAATACGGTGACTTGTTAAGAGAAAATCTCGATCAATATAATACACCTGAACAAAATTCAGATAAATTAAATATTAAAAAGAGTCCAGTATTTAGGAACTCAATGAAAAAAAAAATTGAATTCGTTAAAAATTCACATTCAATCCCCGTTGTAACACCTGCGTTTTTAATAGAAATATTCCGGAACACTAGAAGTTTGAACCAATATACTACAAAAATTCCTACTGTTCATTTGAATAATAAAAGTTGGTGTGTTCTTTGCCCAAAAGGTAGTAAAGATGGCTTTTGTTGTCAACTTGCATATATGGATCATTCAATGAGTTCCGAAAAGATACCACTAATAAAAGTCGAAACTGATAAACCCGAGCTAAAAACACATTCTCCTTCAAGACCTTCATCCGCATTTTCATCAGTAAAACTCAGTGTCAGAGAAGTTGTAAATACAATCCATAAATCTTCAACAGTTCAAAGACATCAAATTCGGAAACGTGTTGCAAGCATTGAGAAAGATGACAAGGATCAACCGGATATACTATCTGTTCAAAGTTTACCAGAGACATATGCTCCTGAGATCAAGCGGACCAAAATTAGTCACATCAAGAAAATACGGCCAATTAGCAGATCTTCTAGTTGGGGTACTATTATCTCGAATGAAATGGAAAAAAATCCAAATAATGAGAAAGAAATTCCCGATAATATCGAGGTGCCTGAAACTATTCAAGAAAATATCGGTTACACACAAGTATCATATGGTCATAATGGTCAGAAAACAGAAGACAGTAATACATATAAAGGACGGCCAGTAAAGCGGTTAACAAGACACCATACCAAAGAACTTGGCATATAACACTGCATAGTATTTTAGTAAATATTTAAATAGCATTCTAATGAAACTATAATCTTTATAAACATCACATGTTATTCTAGTTCATCACCTTTAAAACTTTCATATGCCAAAAGCGTCGTGTCACGTAACTAAAAAAAAATGACACGTTAAATAAATAAATGATAAATGAGCAAAAGGTCGATGACTTGGAATATAATCAATAGATACTCCATTAGTTCTACGACATAGTTGATGGAAGGATGTCTACATTAAAAGCTAGAAAAGAAGATTTTGTTACAGGTTTAAATGGTGGATCCATTGAAGAAATCAATATTGTTACATCGGTTGCGTTAACTTCCTACTTTTGTTGGAATCTATTGAATGAAGCAAATGGTGATAATGGTTTAAATATATTGGTCGATTTTGCATTAAACTGGTTGACTTTGCTATTTTCTATAACGTTATATTCAAGTGATATCAGACTCTTAAGTACTTTGATGGTTGCACCATGTCTGGCTATATTTATTTACTCTAAATCAAATAAGAGGGTTACTTCCAAACAGAAGCAACAAAGTGTTCCAGCAAAGGATGAACCATTTCAATTAGTCAGAAAGCCATATATATCTGCATATAGATCAGGTATGTTAATATTAACCTGTTTAGCGATAATTGCTGTGGACTTTCCTATTTTCCCACGTCGTTTCGCAAAGGTTGAAACATGGGGTACTTCTTTAATGGATTTAGGTGTCGGTTCATTTGTATTTAGTAATGGTTTAGTAGCCTCTCGTAGACTAATGAAAGATAAGGCAAAGCCTCCAATTTTTCGACGTTTAATTTCAGCATTACGTTCTAGCAGCAGTTTGCTTGTATTAGGTGTGTTAAGATTATATTTTGTGAAAAATCTTGACTATCAAGAACATGTTACAGAATACGGTGTACATTGGAATTTTTTCATAACTTTATCATTTTTACCAGTTGTATTGGTTTTTATTGACCCCTTAGCAGAATATATTCCAAGATCCGTAATAGCATTAACTTTATCAGGTATTTACGATTGGAAATTAGTTCACGATCCTAGCTTTTTAAAATTCTTAGTTCTAGAAGATAGAGACAATTTCTTTACGGCTAATAGGGAGGGTATATTTTCATTTATTGGTTACTGTGCAATCTTTTTATGGGGTCAAAGTACTGGTTTCTATGTTTTAGGTAATGTTCCAACTGTGAACAACCTCTACAAAAATTCAACAGTTCCTATAGATTATAAAAAAAAATTAAAGGGTTGGAATAAATATACTACTGTCAGACCTTTATCTGGTTTACTAATTTGGTCCGCCATTCTAATTGCCTTAGATCAATTCATTTTTACATTCCATCCACATGATGTTTCAAGGAGATTTGCAAATCTGCCATATACTATTTGGGTGGCGGCCTATAATGTTGGTTTCCTAACTATTTATTGTGCTGTCGATCAATTATTCGGAAATTACAAGAAGAATTATAAGTTACCGGTTTCTTTAGAGGCTATGAACTCTAATGGTCTTGTCTTATTCTTACTAGCAAATATCAGTACCGGTTTAATAAATATGTCGGTAACTACAATTGATACAAGTGATTATTTAGCATTAGTAACGTTAGTTGGTTATGCAGCATTTTTGGCGATAGTCTCAACTGTTCTGTTCAAGAGAAGAATTTTTGTCAGATTATAAAATATTAATGTGTAAATATATTGAATGTTATGAATTATTTTTTTAAAAATGCAGATATATGTAAGATTATGGATTTTAATCATCAATGATGATGATTTCATCCTTATTTAGTTTAGCTTTCTTCTTGGCTTTAGCTAACTGTGAAAATATATCAAATTGACTTTCTGGGACATCCTTTTTCATAGTATCAGTAGGGATGGCGTCATCTTTCTCTTGCTTAACACCTTTAAACTTCTTGCCCATTATTTTTTCCTTTGACGGTTCTGATTTTCTCTTTGTATTGTCGTTAATTTGCTTCTTTTTCACTATTGGTTTTCTAATGGCATCTGCCAATGTTTTTGCTGATGCAATAATTGGTCTATTATCATTGATCAAATCTTCAGGATCGTGAAGTATTTCGGCTGCGGTAGTATCTTCTAATTTCAATATGCTCTCATTTTCTTTCTTGATCAATTGAAAACTCTCTTCCTCTGTATTCAAATTAATTGGAGTTGAAACAATCTTCTTCGTATTTCTACTAAGTTTCGTTCCAATTCTCTTCGACAGGTTCTTTCTTTCCATATTATTTGGAACTATATCACTACTAGATCTTTTAGAAGCAAACATAGGCGGTATTGGAATACCATTACGCAAGCGAAGTGATTTAGAGTTTTTAAGAGGTGATTCTGGAAGATTTGTTCTGGGAGCATACTGTTTCTTTGGACTTGGCGAAAGTTTGATATTGGACTTCGGTGCATAGGACTTTATTGGACTTGATTCTCCTGTGGTCTTCGACTTAATTTTCACAGTAGATAGATAAACTGGGGCAAATTGCCTAGTATTCGGTTCCAATTTCAAAGCAGCAGCAGCTGTAGTAATTTCACATGCAGCTCCGACTTTTGATAAGGTATTTTTTTTAATATCAAATAATGATAAATTTCGAACTGGATTACCAGCCCATATCATAGACTCTCTTCTATTTTCAATAAATTTTGAATAGTCTTTTATTAAGATTTTAAAAGAAAATTGTTTATCTTGTTCTTGATTGATACGTCTACCCATCGCTTGATATAGCTGTTTAATATTAGAAATAGTTTCTAATGCCTTTTGCTCATCTACTAAAGTATTCAATAACTCATTTGTGAGGAAACGACTTGGACCACCAAACATTGGATTGTTATTTTCTTCCACTGATGACAGATACAATAAAAGCTTTGCACGAGTCTGTGCAACGAAAAACATCCTCCGTTCCTCATCTAGTGTTTCTTCTGAGTGTTTCGATTTCTTCACTGAACTTACATTATTATTGCCTGGTCCATTTGCATCAGAATCAGTAGAATTTTCAGAATCCGAGTTATCCTTACTTTCAGATCGGAAAATACTGGGTATTATACCTTCAATACAACCTGGTATAAATACAATAGGCCATTCCAGACCTTTTGAACCATGAATAGTTGATATAGTAACAGAACCTTGTGAGTTTTGTAAATTATCAGAGGCATCTGCTTGAGTATCAGATGTAAATAATGATAACGAATTAAAAAAATTCCTAATATGTTCTTGAATGGAGATAGATTCAGTTGTCATATCTTGATCCAACATTTCGCTTCTCAGTTCATCTGAACTAGTTTCTGATGAAGATATTTCTTCCATTTGCTTAGTGCCAAGAAAATAGTTCTTCAAAACTTTAATATTTTTATGCCTTGGATTTTCGTTATTAGGTTCATTAATTTCGTTTTGGTCATTTTTCTTCTTACCATCTTGATGTAAATATTCAAATTCCATACCTGATAATTGGTATAGTTTATCAAAAATATCACTTAATGCTGAATTTTTTGGTTGATCGAAAAGTTTTCTACATGTTTGTACCATGGTAATAAAATCTTTTACAACTGATTTACCTTTAGTATTTAGATTGATCTGGAATTTACCATTAAGTATTAGTTGTAGTACCTCGAACGGTGGACCCTCAAATTCGTCCATAATTTTCTTAATTTTTTCTCCTGAAGTTTGGCCCAAACCTCTTGGTGGATACAATAAAGAAGCAACAATCGAATTCCTCTCATTATCAGAATAAACACATCTAAGAAGATTTAACATTGCACTTATTTCTTTAAGTTCCCAAAATGCACGTCCTCTGATGATATTATAAGGTATTCTATGTTCAATTAAGGCTGTTTCAATATTTTTTATTTGCCTTCTCTGTCGTACTAAAATAGCAAAATCATTATATGAGAATAAATCAGGCAATGCTTTTAAATAAAGGATTTCTTTTGCTAACGAAGGACTTTGAAGAAAACTCACTGGGAAATTTGTATAGACAGGTGGAAATTCACAATCAAACTGTGCCTTTAATGGTAGACGTTGTTGTCTCCCACTTTGTTGTTGTTTAATCAAAGTTTCACTTGTGTTTAAGATTTTTTGAGATGAACGATAATTTTCTACTAGCACTACCTGTGAACAATGTATGGGACATTTTGAAATCATCTGTTGAAAATTTTGCGATAATGCATTTCTGAAAGCGTAAATACTTTGATCTGGGTCACCTACGACTGTAATACCCCTTGATAAATGATGATTACCTTTTGCAAATAAGAACATCAGGTCCATTTGAATACTATTTGTATCCTCAAATTCGTCGACAAAAACATGTTTAATATTCGGGAGACAACGTTCTTTACAAAACAATCTGAATGTATACATTAATAAATCGTCAAAATCCAATGCGTTTAAATTGTGTAATTGAGCTTGGTACCCTGAATAAAAATATGCTAAGGCGGAATCATGAGTCGACTCCTGCTCATATTCATCTGGTAAAATTGCACTTGATTTCAATCTCGATATTTCCTTCTTAACCATCTGTGGATGAACTGCCCAACCTTCACCATTCTTAGTAGGTCTACATAGATTAATTACTCTTTCAAAAGAATTTGCATAATCTCGAATTTGATCAGGCATCTTCTCAATCATTTCATTTATCATAGTATCAACTTCTTTATCCTCTATAATCCTCCAACCGGCAGCAAGACCAATTTTGGAGCCATATCTGGCTAAAATCCTCAAACAGATACTATGGAAAGTTCCTATTATCAGATCACCGACTCTAATATCTGTATCCTTTAGCAGAAAACTCAAACGATCCGTCATTTCCTTGGCGGCTTTGTTCGTAAATGTCGTTACTATAATGTCCTTGGGACTAATAGAATGCTCTAACATCATATACGCTACCCTAGATATCAGTACTTTTGTCTTACCGGTCCCTGGACCTGCAATAACTTGTAACGCAACAGTGGGATCAAACTCCACCGCCAGCCTCTGCTGCTTATTTAAATCCTGCTGCAGCACACGGAACAGCTCACCGCAAACACCTGCACTCATCCCAGCGACAGGCATCTTTGCTCAACCATATTATACTCCAAACCACCCCCAGCATTGTGTTGTTCTTTAAAATGTAAACATTGAAAAATCGATGTCCTGTGAAATTTTGGTTTTCGATGTTAGCTATGTGGTGGAAGGGTGGGATGAGCATAATAAGTTCATTCTATTTGAAATTAACTACAATTTCGTTGATTTATACTTTTAATTACCAGGAGCCTACTATTATAGGTTATGGAGATAGATCTGATGGTACAACCTGGAGTTTCTTCTACGCAGTGAATGCACCAATGTCGGAGTTGTTATTAGTAGATGCAAAATTCGCTTTAATTGAAAAAATGATGCTGTGATAAACATATGTTTACAACTTTAATCAGCCCATTGGAAAGAGGCAGGCACTGCCTAGAGACTCTATTGTTTGACGATATGTTATTATGACAGGATCAATTAGTTCAGAAACGTCCATAGATGTTGCATTACATTCGGCGTTGAAGTTTCATAACGAAAGACTTAGTATTATCAATGAGGACCCATCGTCGAGATTTTTCTTATTTTGGTTTGTCATATCATGTTATTTCCCTGTTATTACTGCATGTTTGGGTCCAATTGCTAACACTTTATCTATTGCATGTGTTTTAGATAGGTGGAGAGAATACACTACTTTAAGGAATGGAGAAATAGTTCAGGTTGTTGTACGAGATGCTAAAGGTATATTTGCTGTGAATATTTTATCATTGATATTTGGATTTGTATCAAATATTGTATTAATTTTACATTTTCAAAGGAAATTGACCTATTTGAAATCTCAAATAATTAATATAACAGGCTGGTCTTGCGCAGGAGGGATGCTTTTAATTGATGTCATCGTTTGTTCTGTAAGAGATATACCTTCCAATTATCATAGGACTATTGGTTTCTGGTTTGCTTGTATCACTTCAGGCTTATATCTGGGGTGTGCAGGAACATTAACATTGCATTTTATTGGTTTTAAAAAAGGTAAATATCCTGCCACATTCAACTTATTAACAAATGAAAGAAGTATTATCATTTTTACCGTTTTATTATCCCTATGGTTAATTTGGGGTGCAGGTATGTTTTCAGGTATTCTAGGTATCTCATGGGCTAATGCCTTATATTTTTGCACAGTTTCAATATTAACCGTAGGTTTTGGTGATATTTTACCATCAAATGTAGCAGCAAAAGTAATGATCCTAATTTTTTCTATTAGTGGTGTATTACTATTAGGTTTGATTGTATTCATGACTCGTTCAATTATACAGAAATCATCAGGTCCAATTTTTTATTTCCACAGATTAGAGAAAACAAGAGCAGCAACTTGGAAAAAAGTAAGTAATGGTGAACTAAAACTTTCAAATAAAGAAAGTTTTGAACTAATGACATACTATATGCAAAATACCAGAGTAAAAGAACATCTGTATTCATTAATCAATACTACAATTGTTTTTATGATGTTTTGGCTCTTAGGTGCAATGGTTTTCCATTTTGCTGAAGGATGGTCCTATTTTGATTGTATTCCTATTTCTGTTTCTTATGTCTATTAACCATTGGATATGGTAGTGATTTCTCACCAAAAACTGGTGCTGGGAGAGCATTCTTTGTAGCATGGGCTATTGGTGCCGTTCCATTAATGGGTGCCATTTTATCAACATTAGGTGATATTCTATTTGATTTTGCAGGTAAAATAGATTCAGGCTTTGCCAAGAAATTTGGTTTTACTGTCAGATATATGTTTTTAAAAAGAAGTAATAAAATTCATAATTTATTTCTTAAAAGTGACACAGTTGTTGATTCTGTTCATGATGCTTATGAGGCCGGTACCGTGATTTCGCTGGATTCTACTTTAGATTCTCATCATGATATTCGTAGATTTAGAACTGCGGAATCAGATCCTGAACTTTCATTAGGTTCTGATAACGTGCGTATGTTTTCACATGGTAATAGTATAAACTATGAAAGTTCTTTAAATCCTCTAGAAGTAGTGAATTTAATACGAAATGATCAATTTACTGCTACTGGGGCTTCAATCTCTCATAGGTTACAAGAGATTAAAGAACTTCTTTCTGATATGAAAAAGTTACACGAATTATCTCTTTCAGATTCAAATTATTCTTTGAATTTTCAACAGTGGACAAACCTAAGATTACTTCATAAACATTCTTTAAATGAGCAAAATCATGGTGATACTTTAGAAGAATCAAATTTCTGGTTGTCTGACTATACACCGTTAAGATTCCCATTAAATGAACCACATTATGCATTTAACAGGTTATTTACACATGTTGAACGAGAAATAGGAAATTTGCTTGAGGAACAAAGAGAAGAGATCATTTCCAGACACCAACAACATGAAGGTGAGTACAATGTACTCCAGAGCAGACGTTCAAGAGCCCAGACAATCCAATCATTACCAATTGATCGGAATAGAAATTTTTTTCAATGCGTCACTACTAAAAACTCTAATCATGACGGTTTTATGTCAACCGAGTTAACTTCCCTAGAAACACCAGATTCAACACCAAATCATAAATCTTCACAAATTTGATGCAAATTCATATTAACATCTTCATCTATAATTAATCGCAAATTTTTTTTTGTTTATTAAATTTAGAATAGATAGACAAAATAAACTCAATACTCAACACATATACTCTAACGTTCCATAATTTGGCATATTAACAGTAAATACTCTTCAAAACTATTGATATTGACCTTTATTAATACATATCATTATATACGGGACGCCCATAGTGAGGCTGAAATATTAAACTATTTTTTGAATATCAAGATGAGAGCCAAATGAACACAAGGGGAAGTGACTAAGGCGACAGTATTAAACTATCAAAGGTATTATACTTGTCCTTTTTTTTTGAATGGCTGGTCAGGTTGGTGGTGTATTGTCTGGGAGTAATCCATTCGATTATAATTCAAGCTCCCCTTTGACATTATTCTTATTTCAAACATGTTTAATTTTAGCCACATGTAATCTTTTACATTTATTCTTTGGCAGACTGAGGCAGCCGAAGGTCATTTCAGAAGTTATAGCAGGTATAATATTGGGTCCCACTGTATTTGGTCAGATTCCAAATTATACAGAGACCGTTTTTCCAGATTCTTCAATTCCAGGTTTAACTCTGACCGCAAACCTGGGTATAATTCTATTTATGTTTTTCTTAGGTTTGGAAGTTGATATTACATTTATGAAAAAACATTTAAAAACGGCTCTATCTATGGGGTTAGCTACTTTAGCCGTCCCATTCGGTTTCGGTTGTTTATTAGCTATCCCACTCTATAACAGTTATGCAAATCAAGATGGAGCAACAAGATATGTCAAGTTTTCTGTATTCATGGTTTTTATTGCTGTGTCTATTTCAGTTACAGCATTTCCCGTTTTATGTAGAATTCTTAATGAATTAAGTTTAATCAAAGATAGAGTTGGTATCGTTGTTCTGGGCGCAGGGATAATCAATGATATCTTAGGATGGATCCTATTAGGATTAAGTGTCATTCTTTCAAATTCAGAGTCGAGCCCTGTAAACACTGTCTATATTCTACTTTGCACACTAGGATGGTTCTTGATTTACTTTTATCCCTTAAAATATGCTTTAAAATGGATTTTGATAAGAACACATGAGTTGGATAGAAATAAACCCTCACCATTAGCTACGATGTGTGTTCTTTTTATTATGTTTATTTCTGCATATTTCACAGACATAATCGGGGTCCATTCCATTTTTGGAGCTTTTATTGCCGGTCTAGTTGTACCAAGAGAGAATCATTACGTCGTGAAATTAACTGAGAGAATGGAAGATATACCTAATATTGTTTTAATTCCAATCTACTTTGCTGTAGCCGGCTTAAATGTAGATTTGACTCTTCTGGATACCGGGAAAGATTGGGGTTACATATTTGCTAGCATTGGTATCGCTATTGCTAGCAAAGTGCTTTCCGGTTCTGTTGTCTCTAAATTACACGGGTTATTTTGGAGAGAATCTCTTGCAGTAGGTATATTAATGTCCTGTAAAGGTATTGTTGAAATTGTTGTTTTAACTGTTGGTTTAAATGCAGGAATTATCAGTAAGAAAATATTTGCTATGTTCATACTAATGGCATTGGTATCTACATTCCTTACGACTCCGTTGACCCAATTAACATACACAGAAGAATATCGAAGAGATTTACAGAAAACTGTTTCAGATAAAGATAACGAAAGTACACCATATTCTGGAGAGTCATATGAAATTAACATAATCAAGGAGAAGATAAATAATCAGTTATCCTCATTTGCGGACATTAAATCTTTTCGTATAACACAAGTTTTAATTGTTTTAAATACAACTGATCCGATTTCATCTTCATTAGAATTTCTGAATTATTTAATATACGGGAACAACAAAGACCAATCAAAATTTTCTTCAACGACAAGGAAAAGGATGCTGAGTAGTACTTCAAGTATATCCACAAGAAAGTCTGGTACTCGAAAACTAAGAAATATTTGGTCGAGAAATAATGAAGATAACGAAACTGGATTAACAATTATCGAAGAAGATGTTATTGGGTTTGATTTCTTAGTTCCTTTAAAAGCTATTCATTTAAGACTGCTTACTGAAAGGACTACAGATTTGCTACAATCTTCAACATTATATAACGATGCTCCGCATTTTAACCCAAATTCAGATTCTATTGTAGGCATTTTCGATATATTTTCTCGTTTAGGTAAAGTCCCATTCTCAAGTGAGGTTATTTTCGCAACTGTGAGGGAAAAGGCAACCAATATAATTTCTATGAATATGAATGAAAGTGATTTAGTTTTATTGCCACTTAAAGGTGCGTCATACGAATATAGAGGTTCCCCTGTCTTAAATGATGATATATATCAGAATTTTAATCACATATATTCTCATTTACTTGGAATAAATGAATTATCTTCAAACTTTTTCAATAGTTTAACCACTTTGAAAAGTAATATAACAATGTTGATCTCAAATACAAGCGGTAAATTAAGTGTTGAAAAGTTCAAAAGTAGAACATTTAGTCTAGTATTGCCAAGCGAGAATTTAACATCTTCAGATTTTTTAGCTCTTTATTTGTTTCTGCTAATCATCTATAGAAACAGACAAAATACATATCTGATTAAAACGTCAATTTTTGTTAATGAGAAAAACATTCAATTTAAAGAGAATCTTTTTGGTATATTTGAAGGCTGCGCTTGGTTGGACGAGGATTTGATCAAAATCACTTATGTCAAAGACACACAAAAAACTGTCAATGAAATTACGACCTTATCATTTATGGAAAACGTAACTTCAAATTGCCTTTCTTTCGAAGCAAAATGTAACTTAGAAGAAACAACGTTTATTGTTGCAGAGCCCTACTTCACGAAAGAAAATCCATTCTCTGACGAAATAAAATCGGCTATTTTAGAAAGCTCTAATCTAAGATTTGATTTGCTGGTTGTGCATCATTATACGCCTAAAGTACAAGAATCACACGATGATGGTAGATCTTCGATAAGAAATTCCATATCTTCCATTATACCTAATTTATAAATCATAACATATTATTGCATCCATGCTATATATCTTAATTTACCATTAATTAATTATTCATATTTATATGTCCGTTACATAAGATCTTTCCCGCTGTCTTGTGAAGAAACTCTCAATCTTGTAGAATTAATTTTGTCATTAGATTTGATAAATTTCCATAATTTTGTAGATTTGAAATCATAGATCTCATTATCTTTTAAGAACTGATGTGTCAACAATTCTTCAGCAGTTGGTCTCAATTCCGGATCAATTTCAAAGCATGCATCCAAAAATTTAAGACCATCTAGCGAAATTAGCGGTAATGTATCTTCTGGAATAGGAGGTGCTGATTTTGCCTTCCCAATTTTAAACATTGCGGCAACAACTTCCAAGTTTGACCATGGTCGTTTTCCAGCGAACATTTCTAGAACAACACAACCCAACGCCCATATATCGACTTTTGCACTATAACCTTGTTTGGTATCAACCATTTCTGGTGCCATCCAAAATACAGTACCTCTCATTGTCATATCTGAATTAGAATATATATCTTTCGATTTTTTAGAGATACCAAAATCACTAATTTTACAAATACCGTGTTGATCTAAAAGAACATTATCTGCTTTCATGTCTCTATGAAGTATTCCACGGGAATGTAGATAAGATAAACCTTCCAAGATTTGTGTTGTCAAAGACCGAATCAATGGTTCGTCGAATCTACCGTACATTCTAATTAGGGAACCTACCGAACCACCAGCAACATATTCCAAAAATAAACTATATATATTTTCTTTAACTTCGAAACCGAGATATTGGACAATATTCAAATGATCTAAATGCTTGAGGGTTGAAACTTCTGATTCCAAAGCCTCTACCATATTCATAATGTTTTCATTTTGGGAACTGTATTTGGGAACCTCCACCTGTTTCACAGCCATCATTTCACCTGTTGTAATATTCAATGAAAGATATACAGCACCGAAAGAACCTTTCCCGATCATTTCACCCTTAATCCATGCGAATTCTTTATATTCACCTTTCGAGTTTTTAGATTTATCAATTGCAACAGACTGCTTTTCAGTAATTTCCACAACTTTGGTACCCCACATCTTAGTATTTTGTCTGGTAAGTTTTAAAGAGTGTTTTCTCTTTTCGCTTGCTTCATGTGCAATCGTTCTGATTGTCTTTGTCCTCTTTGGTGTCTTTAGACGATTGGTGGAAGTCAATGGTTTAACCTCATCTTGCAAAACTTCTTCTTTTCTTTCCGTAAATGGATTTGATGCTAGTGGAATGACCATCTGCGTTTGTTGGAATCCCTGTCTCATAGAAATAGGCGACGTTGGAGTTAAGCTGTCTTCTAAAACAGGCTTATCTAGGTTTGCACGAGGGAAGAACTTTTCTAAGTTTTGATAAACCACTTCTGGCGAAGGCCTCAATGTCATTTTCCTAGCTAAACCATCTTTATTAGTTTTTGGCGTTGCCAAATCAGAAGCATTTCCCTTAGTTTCCGGTTTATCTCCAAATTTGGAGTCATTGCTAGAACCCGTAGGGTTGGTCCAAATAATATCGTCAGAAGAATCACTATCATAGCCCTTATATTTTTCTGAATCACTCTCAGATAATGTAGGTGCATCACCAAAAGTTATATCATTTTCCTCGAAAATATCTGCTGCACTAGCTGAAGATATTATTCTTCTTGAACTACCTCTTTTCAACAGAGGTGAAGGTGAACTGAATACTGAGTTACTCCTAGAAACTACTGAATTAGATCGATTTACACCTTGTTTATTGATATGATTTATTGCTGGATTTACAGCTTCTTCATCAGACTTCTTCTTCCTTAATGTATCGTTGGCACCTTTGTATGGTTGTGGAACCAATACATGCGTAGATGCAGGAATATATGATGAAACGATAGTATCAGATGTTGGACTTATATTATCTATTGGAGACTTAGTTAAAATAGTAGGAATTGGCCTAGTCATATTTTTCCCTTTATGATGAGTACTTGTCCTTCTTAGACGGGGCTTAATAGTTGCATGAGTTGATAAAGACATATTTCTAGGAGGAGAAATATTAGTGGGAGGTTTTGGAGCTTCCCTTTTTGGGGCTAATTCAGACTTGACATACGGCGATTCTCTCCTTTTATTAAAATCTATTTCACCACTCTCATCCTTTCTTAAAACGTTGAAAGTTCCTTGACTAGTAGTTTCAGTATAAACATTATTTGATTTCTTTTTATCGGGTAAGTTTAATATAAACTTTTGGGTAGGCTTTGATGCTAGATTAGGAAATGGAACAACGTCTGCTACTTGTTCTTTAACATTCCAATAATTAGTTTCTTCAGATCCATTATTATTTAATAATGAACCATCATAATAATAACTTGGAGTTTGTGGATATCTACGAAATGCGTTGCTAGGTGAATGATCTTCTGATGAGGTTATATCGGATGAAGAAGTCAGAATAGAAACATCATCAGTATTTCCATGAATACTACTAGCTAGAGATCTCACAGATCCCTTACTCTTAACAGATCGCGAAGTATTGTGGGCATCCCCCGGTAACGTACCAGCCCTTATCCTATTTTGGATCTTAGAAAGATCTTTAACAAAGAATTGCATTGTACTACCTTCAAATGAATGTTTAATCAATTTGTCAAGAATATCATCAGTAACTGGAGAACCCAGCTCACCTTTAAAATTAGTCATATGAATTGATAATTGTTTAGGATTCAGGTTCAATTTATTGCTTATCGCATCTTTAAATGATTCAGGAGAAGGAATAACATCTAAATGCACTGGAACATACATTTTGTTATCTTTGGTGAGGAGTATATATATACTTTTATTATCCTCTTTTTTACTACCAGGCAAATATTTTTCTTCCAGTTTAAATGTCTTCCCTTTACTTTCTTTATGCTCCTCTTGTTTTGCAATTGAAGTAGATTGCCTGTCCTGAAGTTGTTTCTTAGTCAATTTTAAATCATTCTTTGAGTTACCAATAGGCGATGAAGCTTCATCGGAAACTTTTCCAGGTGTAAGTGTTGTGATACTTGAGTTTCTAGATGGTTCAATGGGTGTCGGTATATTTGATAGAATATGTGGATTAGAAAACTGACTTCTTCTTTTCAGCTTTTCCCACAAAGATTTTTCTTCTGTACTAATAGACTTCATTGATGAATCTGCAGAAGTTTCATGTGCGACTAAACTCAATTTACCCTTTGCATCTAGAGAACTTCTCTTTTTATGTTCTGAAGAATTCGCCATTGATTTAAGTTTAGAACTTGAATGAGACTTGCCATGATTTAGTGTTGGCGATCCTGATGTATTTGTAGTACTGCTATTAGGTGTGCTACCATGGGTACCAAAAAATAAGGTATTTAGTAAAGATGATTCTGAAGAACTACTCTTGTGATTCCTTCTGAATATATTAGGATATGATGGGGATAAAGGTGTGGTATTCGATTTGTTAGGTGAGGTGCTAGTCTCAATGATTGATGATGGTCTCGATGGGATATTCAATTTGATATTGATAGGATTTTTCGATGAGGGTGTCGTGGAATAATAATTATTATTATTAGCTGATGCAGATGATCCGGAAGAACCTCTTAATGATATGAAACTTTTCCTGTACAAAATACTTGCACTCTTAGTTTTTTGATGAGTTCTCACTTTGAGATTCTTATTATTTTCATCAATTTTCAATGGTGCCGATTTGGTAGGAGATAACACAGTTTCTGATGCTGATCTTGACTTATTATCTAAACCTTCTCTATTCTTAAATTTCCCACTTGAATCTCTTGAACTTGGTAATTTTTCGATATTTCTACTTCTGTTATTTACATTATTATTATTCCTTACATTTTTTGACATGGTTTGTTTCAATAGATGTTGAAATCTCGTATAAGAAGCATTCTTGCTTTGTGGTAAATATTTCTCATGAATTGCAAAGTTTTCATATGCTAGTAACTTTATGAAGTTGTGGCCAAATATCTTGTATTTTTTGAATGTTATAGGCCAAGAATCTGGGAACTCATGAAATTTCAACCATGATGTTATTCGTGGTGAAGTCCACTCATCTGGATCTGTGGGATCCCAAGAAAGGATTAATTTGTCAAAGGATAAACTGTTAGAACTATTACCAGACGACTTTCTTGATAAATCATTCGTAGTTGAATCAGTAAGTTGGGACAAAGACGTTCTTTGTGACTTTTTAGCTGTGTGTGATGGTGATAACGGACTAGCGGTATCTAGTGAGTATTTATCTGATAGTGTGTGTACTTCTAATTGATCAGATAAAGAGCCCGATGTAGTTCTTTCAGGGTTATGATTACCATCATAATTTGAATGACCATTTGATAACATGGGGCTTCTAAGATCATTGGTAGAATGTCTATTTCTGGTAAACCCATTCATTGCTTTATTTGATACATTGGAACCGGATTTCACTGAAGAAGTAGAACTTGACTTATTATGTGTTCTATCCGCATCATTAGATGTCTTCTTCACTGACGGCATTGATTTGTTTCCTTGTGATCTTTTGTTTAATTGTTGAAGTATAATCTATTTATACGATGTAATTGAATAAATGAAAAATTAATTACAATGCCTTAAAAAATCTAAATTTAATCAAATAATGACAGGAACTCCAAGACAAGCCAGCTAAACATTTTAACAATAGCCGATTAAGGCAGAATATATATTGTTATTTTGGCCGTCAGTTACATATAATTTGTATGCACATATAAGATAAATACATTTATTTACAAGTCTATGAATAATTTTTTGCAATGAATCATTTGGTTCATAATGGGTACATATGATTACAGGTAGTGCCAAATCCAAATCAATTCACTGAAAAGTCACTGATCCTTATCATTGTCAAATCACCTTTACTCTTTGCGTGACGTACCCTTCTATTTCTTCTTTTTGTCACTTCTCTAATTTCAAACTTTCTTTTAGTCTTCTCCAGAATCGTAGCCTTTAATGTATATAAAGATGGATCGATAGGTTCATCGACAAGTTTGAAGTTCCTGGAACCAATAGTTCTGACATCTGTCAAATTCAAAGTATCACCCACCTCTGCATTTTTAACTTTGAAAGGCAGTATAACTTTATCTCCTTTAGTGACAACATATGGCCTATTATGGATTCTAAATACAGCATACAATTCATTGGACAACTTCAACGGCGTAGTGTCCACCGCACGAACTGTTGACTCGGTATTCTTTACAGCAGTAGTTACCGTGCTATTGAATCTCAAACCGCTGTATCTCACCCCCAAAAACATCGATTCCATCGATCTCAACGAGACACCCATAATTCTGACACCCCAGTTGCTAAACATCGTTCAACAACACGCACAATCAACACTCTTCCATCCTAAAACACCAAATTTAATCAACCTTCATACCTCTTGTCCCCACAACAAATCCCTTTCAAGTTCGTTTTTGGCTTCAAAATGAAAAAAAAAATAGATGTTTGTTCCACCGGGTAACTATACTGAACTAAAGATATACTATATATTGAATAATACAGTTGGATATACACGTTGGAAGGTAGACAAGGGGGGTCCATAAATGAGTCTAATCCTTCTTTGCATTGGTGGATTCCCTTAGGGTCTTCATGACTTTTTTCCTCTGCACTACCATGTGCATGAACAACATTGGGAGACCTGGAAGGTAAGTCAGCATTGAGAAAATCAGTAAATACTTGACATAGACAGAGTACAATGCTTTGGCAACGTCCAGAGAGCTGTATAGTAAGATCAGTTCACTGGCAACACCCGTTGGGTATAGTACCCAGAATAAATTGTACCTCAGTAGCAGCAAAATCTTTGGTGGACCGCTTTTCGAGGTTAATGTGAAGAAGTAGAATAGGTATCTGACAACTTCTGTGATGGACCATGCACTCAGCAATGTCACATACGCAATGGAGGTTGTAGCTGGAGTTTCAGGTAGTAATTGGAAGATACCAACAACAACTAGCAATCTGGATAACACTTGTGCAGCAGTGGTAACAATAGGAGAACGTACAATACCCAATAAAGAATTCAAGATTTCAATAACTGCCCCACATTGAACTAGAGTAACAATATCTTTGGTCTGTTCGAAGAATGCAGGTTGACCCACAATTGGATAGAAACAAACAACGGTGTAGAAGATGTAACCCCAGCCCAACGCAGAGACCAAATTGTACACTGCCAATGGAGAAAGTGGTGAATTCATATTTTTTTCAGCCATATTCAAAAACCCAATTGCGTCCTAGTGCCTCTATAACAACACCCTTTTCGTATTACAATTCTTATTGAACCTCTCTTTGTTCAATGAACTTGATCTCTCACTTTTTTTTTGTATGAAAAACATCGAAAATTTTCAGCTGAATATGTGAAATTTTTCATTAAGTAAAGTTACAAAAGTTTAGAGTAGGGAAACAGTTATATATATTGGGTATATAGCTACTATCTACTTGTAAATGGGAGTCCTCTATAGTGCAAAGTGATGGGATTCTGTCCTTGTTGGGCTGTTTCATGAGGCGTTGTCTTTACTCTTTGAACGGTAAAGAGAGTAAGCGTCATAATCATCGTTATTATCACCATCTTTGTATTTGAATTCACTATCGTCGATGGTGTCCTCTAATTCAGCATCACTGTCGTCACTAATATCATCGTCTTCAGATAATGATAATACTTGTGAATATGATATGTTATTTGTTCTATGTAAACTGTTACCACTCATATACGAATCGTCATCGACAACAGGATCATTAAAATCTTCGTCGCTGTTATCTTCGTCACTTATCTCCTCATCACTCTTCATCTCATCTAGTTGAAATTGATGTTGGAAAATATCTTCATCTTGTAGTTCTGGTGATGCAGGATGCGATCTTTTGCGCAGTCCATTTATTAGAAATGATTTTGAATCATCGATGTATTCACTCTCTCTTTTTTCTCGACCATCTAACCCACTATTACTGTCATCATTACTTTCTTCAATGGACAAACTATTATCAAAGGTCCGGCCAATTTCATTGGACATATATTTATCAAATCGATTATCCTCATCTTCCTCATCTTTTTCAGTCATATCCAGATCATTGCTTTCGTCATCTTCTGAATGTTCTGAGTATAACTCATTTTTATCGTGATATTCATCTTTATCTTTTTTTGGGTCTTTTTTTTCTTCATCCTCTTGTTCCTCATACAACATATCATGTTGATCATATTCATCATCTTGTTCATCTTGTTCATCTTCATCTTCTTCACCTTCTTCAGTAATTATATCTCCATTCTCATCCACTATTTCTCCAATAACCATATCATATTTTTCTCTAGTATCCCTTAATATACTATTAACGTATTCTTTCCAACTTTCATCGTTTAAACTTTTAGGTATTACTGGTGAAGCAAAGGTTAATTTCAATTCTTCTACATATATGGAAAATTTAACAACTTCTTCGGCAATTAACGTTAAATGACCCATGTAACCCAATCTTAAGTGATTTCCTGTTTCCTTGTTTTCGCTTTCTTTATCACCGTCGATTATGGATCTGGTTATTTCAGCACGACCTAATAAATCTTTTATTAAAAATTTATTGAAGGATATTTTTAAAGGACCATTGAAAATTTGCTGAATAATATCAAAAACAACATTATGTAAGAAATTATTCCATGAAAAATGAAATAACATTTCTAAGATAGTGCTGACAATTTGTGTATCAAATATTGCCATCTTTAATTTATCACCAACAACTGGATCATTTCTTAAAGATTCTGCAACCTCATCAGAATCATCGATAATATCAGATTCTTCAATTGTCTCATGCATTGCTTCATCTTGGTCCATTTGTTGACTACTATCTATTTGCAAGGAATTTAATTTGGTTGTCATTTCTTCTCCATCAGGTGATGCAACTTCTTCCAATTGTTTGGTTAAGAAATCTTCTCTTATTGTATCGCGCTCTTTGATAAGTTGTTCAGCTTTCCTTTGATTCAGTAAGCTCATATTAGAACAGTGTAATAATTCCGCGATCAATTCACAAATTTTAAATCTTGCAAAACCAACTGGCTCAATTCTACCAAATGAGGTATCGAGTATTGGAGTAGTAGTTTCAACTAATATATTATAAAATGCAGGAATGTTTTCTGCAAATAAGTTTAACATATGACCCAAATATATTGGATCTCTATCATTTGGTGGATGACTCTCTATTGTGGTATGCATAACTTGGATATAATCATAATCAGAATTATTCTTTCTTATCAATTCGATAATAATACCTACGCCATTACTTAATGCGGTACCACCTTTCAGCATACTATCTATCAATATTTTCATTATTTTTGGTGAAGCCAATTCTCTTGTTATTTCATTTGGACCAATCCCTGAGGGTATTTCATCAATACAATTACCACTTATTGCGATAAATGCTTTTAGGAAATCTGCGGAGGCAGATTGAATGTTTGAGTCACATTCTGGGCTTAATTTATCCATTAATTTTGGTATAAAATCGTCTCTTTTCAGTTTTTGTAAAATACCATTTGGTGAATCAGGTTTATCTGTCGAGATAACTTTCAGTAGGAAATCCATTAGTGGTGGATTATCGATGTGTAATAAACATGTATCAACTAGAAGGTTTTGAGATTTGATGAAATTTATCATTGATGTCATATCAGAATCTAACAAACGTTCGTTAATTTTCATGAAATATGTAGAAATGTCTGTCGATATTGGTTCTGTCTTTCTCATTACCGACCAAAGTTTGTTTAAAGTATCTGGGTTGTGAATTAATGCATTTGAAACTGGCCAAACATCTGCCGACAATATTTCGGCAGCCATATTAGCTCTTCTTCTAGCAATATCATCTTCGGTTTCTTCCATTTCTTCATCCTCGGTTTCTCGCTTCTGTTGTTCGTCTGTTTTAAATATTTCATCCCTATTGGAATCATTTTTAGAATTATCATTAGTCAATTTATCTGGATTTTTATGTTCAGTTATAGTATATTCAACTAACTTATCCAGCACTTGGGAATATTTTAAATATATCAGAAGTTGAAAATTCGAGCACATCAATTCGGTATATAATTCTTCATCATCCAATAAATCATCTAAAACCTCCAGATTTGGTTCATAATCATCATAATCTTCCTCTGTATCTGGTAATGTAACAATAGTAGTATCCTGATCATGCTCTGCATCAGAACTTGCAGTGTATAAGTTACTCTCGGTATCACTACTCGTATCGTTAGTATTCGTTTCAGTAATTTCAGTATCTGAATCTTTCTGAATCTTAATAAACGCTTTATTCAATATCTTTGTAACCGATGACTCCGTACTATAACCTGATCCGAACTTCCAAAATGAATTTGACATAATGAAGTAACCAAATTAGAATACAAAACTTTGAACTGAAAATATTGATTGAACAAAAGAAATAGAAATACTAATTATTAATGGAAATTTAAATAACTATCGTAGTTAAAAATGAGATTCGCACCACTGTACAAAAAGTAAACCACTCAAAACCTCACCAAAACAGGTCAGGTCAAGTAATATTATTTGCTAGATTATTTCCGGATAAAATCACTATAAATCTTATAAAACAACAGCTTCTAAAACCCTTATATGCTTATATGACTACAAATATTTATTATATAATACAAGCTCCTTCGCAATTGGCGATGCCCTCAAAGAATGTCATTGAAAAAAAAAAAAAAAAAAAGTCAAAAACTGTACCGATGGTTACCCGCACGCATTGGAGTAATAAGGAAACCACAGCTGAAGAATAAAATCGATTAATCTTTGGTCATTTCGACGACCCAGTCTAGCATGTTATCTACGGTAGCAATCATTGAGCGTGTTGCATACGGTAGAGATGTTATCCGTGATTTGATGCCATCTGCGGTGAGCATTGCGGAGAGTTTGAACAGCACTTGGAGGTTTAGCAATTGGAAACCGTCATAGAATCTTTTCTCATAAGAGATTTTTTGCGTAACTAGTTCCAGTACAAACTCTGGATCGATTATTTCTATGCCTTCTGGATTGTAATCCATGAACAATTCTAGCAATTGTTTGCAACTTACATAGTCAAATCTCGCCTTGATACTTGTACGTAAGCACGCGATACCATCCTGCCAATTCCATGAACGTAACATAGTTAGACCGAGTAATTCCCATTCCAAACCACTGTATTTTATATCTTTATCATCTAGTGATACCTTGCTGATTCTTAAATCATCGTAGATATCAAGAAACATTTGGTCCAACCATCTTTCGCAAATTCTTTTCTGTCTGACCTTCATTGGAATATCCTTGTTAGAAATATTTGAAAACCCTTCGTTATCCGCATATTCAACTTCCATGACAAAAACGTTTGTTCTCAGTTGTAATAAATCGTTCCAGCCGATATTGGTAATCATTTCCATTAATAATTGTACGACTTTTTTTTGGAACCAACTGTACTGTTTTGCAATTGTATTTCTGGATAATAAATTGGTATCTGCAATTGATTTAACCTCTTGTGGTGAAACGAAATTAATTGAATTGCACGATTGGGGACCATAAACTGGACCTATTTCAACACATGCTTTATCCCAAATTTCAGGAATGTAACCTTGTTTCGATTCATTGGGCATCACAATTCTACCGAAAATGACATCACGTAGTTTATTTTCCTTCCATTTCTTCATTGTGTTACTCAAAATATTAAATTCATTGGAATTTAGTGTCATGCAATCTTGGGTATTACCCAACGGCCTAACATAATAATCATAAAGGACAGTTTTGCTGAATAATGCTTTCTTATTTTTATCCACTGCTGGTAAATTTGGCATAGAGTTTATTGCTAGTAATGCTTTTTCGTAATACCCCAGATTTATATAACATTTTGCCAAATAATACCATGACGCCGGAGAGTCCAAAGAAAGTTCGGTAGACATTTTTGCAACAGATAGTGCTAATTCAAAGTCATTTCTTCTTATTAAAAATTTTGCCTGTAGATTTAATAGACTTGAAATACAATTTAGTAGTTGCGCAGAATTGGTATCCCTTGGTTTTAAAGTGTCTAATAATGGCAATAAAGGGCCTAAAGTTTCATTTAAATATTTTATCAGTTCTGTATCCCTTTCGTCATATTGCTCTATAATCGCAATTAATGTAATCTTATAATATAATTCGTTTAATGTATCTGAATGTATCAATTCTTTTAGAATAACAATGGCATAGTCAACCAAATTTGGACAAATAGACAAAAAAAGCAATAATGATTTAACAAGATAATTATGCAATATTGTTGGATGTATATTTTGTGTTGTATCCCAACCAGAATCTAGACATCTCGGTAAAAATTTGCACAAACTTCTAATAACTCTTTTCGCACTAGAAATGCTACCATTCTCAATGGCTAATGGAAATTCAACTAAACCTGGTAATTTTCTTTCGATATCTCTGTTCATAATTAGACTTCTAATACAACAACTAATATATGTTTCCTCCCACATCTCTTCACTAATGTTATTTAAAGTAGTCTCTTTAATACAGTCGATTGCACTAATTTGAACTGTATCATCTGATTCGTATCTAATTCTAATATCAATGTTACTAAAGATATTGGTACAACAATAAGTGGCTATATGATTTTCTTGTAATTTCAACTGATTTAATTTTAGTATCTTTAAGAATGCAATTGGCATAGATGAACTCGATACATCGATCCCCGTAATATAAAAATATTCACCTATTTCTTCATTGTGATATGTATCAAATAATGTCATATGAACCATATCGGGTGGACCTAAGCCCAATTTATCGGATAGAGCCAATTCATTGAGTAAATGGGTCCTATACCCTAAACTCTCCCCAAATCTATGCTCAAGGATCCTGGGACAATCTTCTATGGAATAAATACCTTTTGATTTGGGCCCAGTATCATGTTGATTATTCTCTTCCTCATTTATAGAGTATGAACTTTTGTTACCTACAGATATTGTACTTTTACTACGAAACGTTTTCTTCGACGTGCTCCAAAGGAAACTCATGGTTACTATGTAAGTGATTAAAATCCCACTACTATCAACTCTAGATAGGGTTCCTATCACATATTTTTATTGGAACGTTTCCAATACAGTGCCCCAAAACTCTCAATTTTATGATTTTCCTCTCGGGTGTTGACATTTCAGACTGAAAATGAAACGATAAAGCTGGATGTCAAGTAGTGTGAGACAAAAGGTACAAGGGTAGGGAGAAGTGTTACTGGTGCTTGATAATTGGGTTGATTAGCATGTGTATATTTTCCATAAATTTTTCACAAATTTTTTGTGAAGGAAATACACTTTTTTGTGACTATTTAATAAGGATTAGCTAACTGAAGTTGATTATTTATACATAGAGTCACACCAGGAAGTCATTTTAAAGCAGCTACTTGAAAAATGGAAAGAGCCGATATTTAATACTATTAATAATTGAGATGTAAAAAAGAATCTTCCCCGCCAGGACTCGAACCTGGAATCTTCTGGTTCGTAGCCAGACGCCGTGACCATTGGGCCACGAGGAATAAGATTTTACTATTTTTGATTGGAACATACCAATTTCAGTGACAGGTAGCAATTCCCCTCATAAATGGGTCAATTAAATTTACTTTTTTGAAAAGAAGAAAACAAATCGAATCTTTATGATAAAAACACTCAAATAGTGCCTTTTTAAATTTTTTTAAAATATATGTTTAGGTGTAAAAATCAACTTATTAATTAAATTGGAATATTTAAATATATGATAAAAAAGATAATTATTAGCAGGAATATATACATGATGCCGTTAAAACCCAATACTTACATGTTGTATAAAATGGTAAAGTTATATATGTACAGTTACAAACTGTCAATTATTATTTTCAAATTATCGGGAGTAACTTTTTCCATTCTATCATAGTACATATGGAAATACCCCCTTCCTTGTGTTAAACTTCTTATTTTTTTATTATATGCAATCATATTTCTCAATGGTGCTCGTGCTTTGATATGTTTTAAACTGTTGGATTGATCATTGGTTTGAATCAAATCGATTGTTTGATCTTCAGGGAGATATTGATTATTTGCAATCTCAGTAAATGATAAATTATCATCCGAACTAGTCATCTCGTGCTGATCATCAATGGAATTTATACTTGCATCACGTACACCTGTTAAATCTTGTACAACAACACCCATATCTCTTGGAGAAACATCTACTTCTAAATTCATCAAAGGTTGTAACACTGAGTACTGATTTTCGGTTAATTTACCTAAGGCTTTCAGTATCATATTTCTAGTTATTGATAAAATTACATTAGGCTTCTCAATATCCATTGGTATCGTCCAATTATTGTGGATTCTTACAGCGCATGAATGCAATGGGAAATTT
The DNA here is from genome assembly GCA_003708465.2 of Kazachstania kunashirensis. Lineage (NCBI taxonomy): Eukaryota > Fungi > Ascomycota > Saccharomycetes > Saccharomycetales > Saccharomycetaceae > Kazachstania > Kazachstania kunashirensis. Next base: position 355,453 of record PPOH02000259.1, read on the forward strand.
GATATCTTACCACCTCTTTGAAATGCAACAATTGAACTTGACATCAATGCATTGACGACTGACTGATAAGGCAATGGGAATGCCCAGTCATGTTCTGGTTCATATTTTTCATGTTTCTCCATGACTAAGTAATTGTTATCATTTCCTAATGAATGCCACGTTTCATTCTTGGACTTCTGTAAATTTGTTTCATCAAATGAGGTTTCCAAAGGTTCAACGGAGATTGAGAAAGAATATCCTTGATCATCTGAGTAACTTTCGATTTCTGTAGCGGTATTGATAGTTTCTTTATATGAAACCGTTACTGCACCTAATTCAACTTGTGCATTTAGATCATTTATTAGTTTATCACCTGCAATCTCTAAATGCAACTCACCCATACCACTTAATAAAGTTTGACCAGTTTCTTCATCCTTTGTGACCCTTAAACTAGGATCCTCAATCACTAATCGTTTTAATGCCTTTTCCATGGAATCTTTATTACCTAAAGATTTGGGTTCTACAGAGACTGTAAATACAGGTTCAGGGGTTCTAATTGGATTGATTTTAATTGTTAATTCATCATTTGTTTTAAAAGATCTGAGATCATTTTTTTTCATCGAATGTGTTATGATTGTATCACCTGTAGAAACGTTACCTTCGATTGCGCTACCTGTCAATACACCTATTTCACCTGCATTTAACAATTTGATTTCTTCTGGAATATTTGCATTCATTCTAACCAGTTTACCAATTTTGAATTGATGGTTGGTTGTTGTATTGAATACCGTATGACCATTTTTCAAAGTCCCTGAATAAACTCTTACAAAAACCATGATACCTCTAATTGGATCAGTAATGACCTTAAAAGCTAATGAAACACAAAGATTAATATTGTTATTAATAATTAAACCCTTTGAAGCATCATTTTTCATTACTACATTTGATTTATTTATATATGGTAGTTTTGTTTCAATAGGAGCCGGAAGAAAATGTACAATTGAATCTAATAAAGGTTGAACACCAATATTTTTGAATGAAGCACCACATAATATAGGTGTTACATTACCATTCAAAGTATTTTCCCTTAGAGATTTGTTAATAATAGTTGGCTGCAATAGGTGTATTGATAATCACCATTTGTTTGATGGATAGAATTTTTCTACTAGGGTTTCATCAAATTCGCTCAAAGTTTCAATCAATGATTCCCTTGATTTTAATAATTGTTGAAACAATAATCGTTGTTTCACTGGATCAATATCTGTAACATCGATCTTATCTGCATCATTTGGATCCCATTTCAACAGTTTCTGATTGATTACGTCAATAACACCCTGAAATTTTTGTTCTCTTGTTAATTCATCGACAAAAAAATAAGGAATATTAACTAATGCAACTCTTGTATTCAGTTTCATTATAATTTCCTTCACTGTTCTACTGAAACCTGCCCCAATTCTATCCATTTTATTAATAAAACAGATCTTGGGTATCCCTCTGGACATCTTCCAAACTTTCTCCGTCTGTGCCTCCACACCAGCAACAGCATCCAATATTGTTACACAACCATCCAACACTTTCAACGAACGAGTCACTTCAAAACTGAAATCTGCATGTCCTGGAGTATCAATCAAATTGATCTTCCCATCACCCCAATCTAACGAAATAGCTGCACTCTGAATCGTAATACCTCTCGATCGCTCCTGTGGTAAAAAATCTGTCATAGTATCCCCATGATCAACATCACCTATCCTATTAATCTTACCAGAGTAATACAACATCCGTTCAGTAGTCGTAGTCTTGCCCGCATCAACATGCGCAATAATACCAATGTTACGTATCCTTGACAGCGACCCATAACCCCTCACAAACCGTATAAACATCGCTCATCCCCCATCTTCAAACTTTAACAACTTAACAACTAACAACTAATAGTAAAATTGGTATTATAGTCAAACAAATAAATATCGGGTTCGAAACATGCCCTAAGTTCGGCTGTCGGGAAAATACATTAGGGCTTGCAATTTTGTCGGTCGAAGATGAAATGAACCCTAGGGTCTGCTTGTGATTTCGGAGTTGAAGAGTTTCTCGCAGTTAATACGTTGGAATTTTGGATTATGATATAGCAATTGGGTTATATGATGAAAGTTGTGGTTTAGTTTTGTGTCGTCAGTACACAAGAGTTTGTAGACAAGGAGTGTTTCTAGACTATTGCTATGACTAAACGGCTGCCACCAGAGTTGAAAAGACAGAGGAAATCTATCCAGAGGGCCTGTGTCTTTTGTCACGAGAAGCATATTGAATGTGATGTTAGTAGGCCTTGTAAGAATTGTGTTAAGAGGAATATTGCGACGTCATGTCGGGATAATATTCGAAAGAAGAGGAAATCGGGGTATCAGAAGGAGTTGCAGAGTCCGATAACTGATTCTGAGTTGTTGGATATCGATGATAAAGTTTCTAATAAGCAACTTGTACCGGAAATTGCAACAACAAATATTTCATATGACACTATTTTTAGTCCCGATGCAGATTTTGATAGTATTTGGGCCACTGATGAATATATGAAATTGAAAGATGTTGTTAATGATCCAAATTTGTTTATGGCGGGACCAGATTTGACAGCAATTCAATTACATACCATTACAAATAGTATCGATGATACTTTATTAAATAATTATGAAAATATTCCAGATTCAAATATAAATAGTACGAGTAACAGTGGTACAAGTACTTGTACCGTTTTCTCAAGACCGTTCCAACCCTTAGATATATCAAGTGATACACCAATAGATGATATTACAACTACAAAAGAGGAACCACTTATTACTAACGAATCATCATATAGTAATGATGAAACAAATATCTCACCATTAAAATTTCGTGAAAAATTTCCGACAATAAAAGATTTATATGTTAAAAAGGATTTAATTAAACCATATAATTACAAATATGGTTACATTCAATTGAAAAATTTATTAGATAAAAAATTTAACACAGAAAATGATAAAAAATTATTACGGGACCTTATAAAAGAAACGTTGGATAATTATGTACCAAAATTTGCAATTTTGACATCAACTTTAATCCCAGACGATTTAATACTTCAAGAATTAATTTTACAAAGAACATTATTCGAAATGGAAGATATCGCTTTTTTAGTGAATTGTACCCCAATGGCAGTTTGGAGACGTACAGGTGAATTATGTTTCTTAAGCAACGAATTTTTATCATTAACTGGTTTTAATAAATCAGAAATCTTCACTGATAAAAAATTTATCTTTGAGTTTTGGGATAATGAAAGTGTCTTGAACTATTTCAATAAATTTGAGAGAATTTTAGCCTTTGACAATTCTACAGAATCAACAAGCAATATATTATCACAACAAAATCAACATTTCGATCGTTGTAGACTTATTTTGAAAAATAATACTAGTATAAAGTGTGCCTCATGCTGGACAGTTGTCAGGGACAACTTCAACATTCCATTGTTGATCATGGGTCAATTTCTACCGATCTTTGGAAATCGATGAAAATAAATACAAAAAGCATACCACACGAAGTCCAATCCTAAATATTCTTATCTAAAAATAATATATAATAATATATACTAATAATTTAACAGTGTACTAATAGTGTCATTTACTGATACCCTAACAAAAACACCGCGCAGGGTAACTGATGGAAAATTTTTTCATTTCGGTTTTGAAAAAAATATAAAAAGGCAGAAGAATTCGATAGTTTTAAAATATTTATATGTTAGTCATGTTTTATTTTTTTTAGTCCATGTTTAAGAACACCAATCATCAGTAGTGGTTAATACTATCTCAAGATAATATTAATTACAATTACACCATAGAAACCTTATATCATTATTTTTCTCTATCTTTCTGTTGTGGGAATTCGATTATTGTAAGATAGTTGTTTTTTTTTGCAATAAGTTAATACTGGATAGAGGTTAATTTTGGTACACAACAATAACCCATAGCTGAGTGTTTTTTGACTAGCTCCAAACAAGCTGGGCACAAAGATCATTTCGTTTCCGGTTTCTTAGATTAATTTATATATTGAGGAAGGTTCTTTTATTTATGAAAGGATAAGTTGCATGTCTTCAGAGGATAGTATAATGCTATCTGAGAGTTTGTAGTCTACTGTGCCACTTCTTCAAGATAATACATTTTTATATATTTTTTTCTTGTTTTATTGTATTGATTTAAATCAAAATTAAACTTAAAACTAAACTAAATAGAAATCGTACTTACAAGTTTTGATATGGATATGGATATGTATATATCTATATCTATAAGATATCCTTATGATATCCATATGGTTATTTAGGATAGTATGCATTAGATACCAGTTTCGTATTTTGTATCATTTTTCGGCCTCTTTTGTATTTGAAGTTTGTGAATTCTCTTTATTAATATTTACCTCTTTTTCTCGTTCTTTAATCTCCCATTTCAGTCTCTCTGCTGCTCTGTATATCTTACTTTGTAAATAGAAACTGCCACCTTTATTTTTATCATTAACATCAAATAAATAATCAAATCTTTTGTTAACTTTATCCAAATTTAAATAATCTTTAGCATTCGATCCATCTATATTTAAAATTTTACAACTTTCATCCAATGTGATTCCACCATATTCATCCTTAGGAGAATGACGACCTCTAGTAGCTTTTGATGCACCTTGTTTAACAGATTGAGCAGCGGCTTGTCTATAAGCCTCGCCAAATGCTCTACCAAATACCTGAGCGCCGGTAATAATAACTTGCACAAATGCTCTATGAGCCATATTGACCCCCTTTTCCCGATTACTTCTATCCTATTCCAGACGAACCTTCTATCTGAACTACAAAGCTCCAATTTCATATCTTCAGTTCACACTCCATCCAATGAGAAAAAAAAAACACGCAAGAAACTCAAACTGCAGCCCTAAGTCACATGATCCAGATGAAAGCGCACGTGACTACGTCGTAGGCGAATGAAATGTTTAAAATCGAGTATAATAGGCATCGCAAAAAGAATTTTGAGCTTGTTTGGGTTCTGAGAGGGTGACTAGTGTTTTACCAACTACGTTGGAAGATGATGTTACTTAATCTAAGTTTTAAAAAAATGATTGTAAGAGGTAGAAAGCTAACATATTTTAAACCTTTTTGAATTTGACTGTACTAGCCTACCTGAAGTTGAAAAAAAATTGCATATGAGTCCCTTTAAAAGAATTTTGACATTACTTGAAATAATGGTAAAATAGCCACGCCTATTTCTAAAACACTAAATATCCAAATAAAGATTAACAATGATACGACGCAATATAGAGTGTTTGTGGAAAAAAAACAATAAGGAACCCCAGGAATTTCGGTGGGTCATGGAATGTACGAGAGTTCCTTAGATAGATGTGTTTACACTATTAAATACCTCGTCTTTAAGGTTTTACAACAAACGCATTTGATTTCACGACCGACATTGAAATATATTGAAATAACCGTTTTTCTTGTTGTGAAGCTGCTGTGTAGACCAAACGAAATACTTTCATCACCCATCTTCAAACATTCGTTTAAATTATTAGCTGAAGATGTGACAGTAAATGTTGTAAACCTTATATGACATCTAATAGCATCCAAAAAAGCATCATTTAATCCTGAAAATGACTTTGCAAATTCTGCAGATATAAATGCATCATCATTAACAAGACATCTTAGTTTAGAGTTCTCAAAGAGACTATGATGAAAAGCTGTAGTTAATCAGTGCCCAAATGCTTGGCTATTGTTCAGCAGGCAGTAGCATAACTTCCGGTCAATAGTAGTTTTGCTAAATTCTGAAAAGAAAATGCAGTTTCTCGTGTAACTATGGAATAGTACAACATAGTCCATCGTACACGTGATTTCTTTTGTCCTTAAGACTGTTACAAATATGCTTGTATCTTTCACTTTTCTAAGATTAGGATCAAAATCTAACATGTCTAGCTCATTGGCATAAAGCGTCAGTTTTCTCACATAAATAGCTGCAACAATGCCCCAAACTATTGATATTCTTATTTGTTGCTGGTCTGTTCAAGATTTCTCATTTACAGTTTTCTAATCTTTTGGCCAAAAAACACAGTAAAATGACTATATTGCATAAGAGCAGTACAAGAAGAATCATAAACCAAACAAGCACTATTTGCAAAAAGACCTAAGATATGATAGTGGCTTACTATGAATATTAGTAGTATTCAACAATAACTACGAATTCATCTGACAATATGTGACATAGTGATGAGAGATCATTAATTGCTGCTCAACTTTAGAGGAAACACTATATACTGTTACTATATTTCTTTGTGTTAGTGAAACAGATAAAGAATCTGTTATGCCCACAATTAATGACCAAATAATCAGTAATACAACATTTATAAATAGAAGATATTTCAGATTATTTCAGATCAATCTTTTTGTGTATTTTGTATATATTATTTGTTAGTTTTAGTTTCATCTTAATAAGAAAGTTGAGAGTAGAAATATTTTCTAACACTGACCATATTATTAGCCTACAGTTACATATTTCTCATTGAAATATAATATAAGCACTAATAACATTTGCGCACTTTTAAATAATGACAAATAATTTACTGTACAATCGCCCTTTTATCGTAAAGATAATTTTTCAGAAATCATTAGCCCAGTCTACAAATTATACTTAGTCATGTTTTTGATAGATAACAGTATATAGTAATAAATTTTCTTTTTTGCGTTATATATTTTACTCTAATAAGCAAATATATCCTGCATAATATCCTCTATCATTTAAATGACTTTCGTTATTACACTATTAAGTCAATGCAAGAAAAAGTAGAAATAAGAATACTAAAAGTATCATCAGATTATTTGATCACAAATATAGTAAACATTTCTCTTCTGTCCTCCACCTTTACCAATCGGCAAACACAAGCTAAAAAAAAAGATTCCAAGTAATCTAATCACTTGAGTATCCTACTAAAGTTGAAAAAAAAACAATAACAACAATATCATCTGGCTTGGAAGCACTGTAAATTATATTTGCTCACATAATTCATAAAAAGTAATGGGTTTTATAGATTAGAAGCTCTTTCAAATTATCAGTTACATCAACATTTTGTTGTTTTTAGAACATTTTATCTTCTCTATTATAGCATATACCATTTTTATAACTAACATGCTGCTGTAATTTTCCACAAGGCATATCCCAAATGTTCTCATATGGCCTGTTTCTACTTCGCTGGAGCCTCACATCAAAAGAGCAATCTTGAAATAGCTCTAAAACTATACACATTGCCGCAGTTATATTATATCTTTCATCAGTAATACAATAATTAAGTGAGGAAATCACATCATTATCAATAGCCGTGCTGTTATAATTTATGCACGCTGAGTTTGATGCCCAGATATATTCCCAGTCACTACTGTTTTTTTCGAGTTTATGAATCGTACCTTTTTGCAAGTACTTCTTTTGAGTAGCTAGTATTTTATTTCTGTTAAAGTAATTCGCAGTCGATAACAATCGGTGAAACAAATTCTGTATTAAGGCTCTCAAATTATGATAAGCCTCCTTGTTTATTTGTAGCTTAACCGAATTTTCATGTCCGTTGGTACAGGCGTCAGTAACATTCGTGATAACATTCAGGTACGAGATATCCTCTTTATAATCACATTCATTACTGCTTAGACTATTTTTAAAACATTCCATTTTATTAGGAAAACAATTCATCAAAGGAGCCTCTGCATTACCAAAAACGTCGACTTTACCAAAGTGCTATTCCTTTGTATGCTTCTATCAAAGAGAATCACATCTTCAATACTTCCTTGCACACTATTTATATGACATGCACGGCTATTGGATAGAAGTATACCTAGTACACATAGTCTAACCAAAATATATATAATTATCACTTGCATGGTATGATCATTTTAGATTCGCTCTAGGTTGTACTATACATATCGCTCGACGACATTTTCTCTTCTTAAAACTAAGGAATTTTTTTACATGATAATTGAAATTTGGTGCATGACTCTAGTAATAAAATATAATAATCTATCTCGTTATCTAGAGTCTATACCAAACATCTTACTATGGTTTCCCAATGACTAAATTATTGATTTTCATCAGTGGTCTAACTGGTTAACGATTGGTAATAATTGTTAATCTGCTTCCATTTTTATATAAAAAGATTAATTTAGAATTATCCCATCTTTAAAAAAGAAACAAGCAACGAACCCCCTTTGATTATTAGAACTTGGGGGTTTCTCTTGCAGGCGAATATATAGAATATATGAAGTAATTAGAAAGATCATAAATTATACAAATAAAATATCAATTAGGCGTCAAAGTGGCCAGGGAAAAAAGTAAGATTTGCAATTATTCAGTAACGAGAATAATTATTGTCAAAACGCGAATTGGCATCTACGTTGTTTCATTATTAAATTTCTCTATTAACCTAATGCTTGTTACAGTATACTACTGGTATATTGGCAATTCAAACTTACTGATATTTAGCTCCTATTTTGTATCCAAGCTTACAGATATCGTAAGGCTAGCTCTTCAGCTCGAATATCATCACGAGAATATCGACTATACTGAAAGGATAGAGACCACATGGCACGTGCAGGGGCTGTAATAGATCAATCACTATTTACTTCTCTTAATGGGGGTTGTGATATTTTGATAGCAGGTCTCTTATTTTCTAGTGACTGACGAAGAACATCTTGTGCTTGTAGTGCCAATTCCCTCAGAATATCATTTTCCAAATCCGTAAGGTTTTTTATTTCCTGCTCCGTACTATTCTCCGACTGGGAAGTGTATGATTTTGCTAGTTCTTTAGGAGTCATACTAGTACACTTTAGACCGGTTAGCAAACTATTAAAAAGATCGATACACTCCTTTCCGTCATATATGCTATAAGGATTTGTCGTGAAACCTTCATCTACTCTATATTTGTTCAGACGTGTGGCAATGATATCCCATGTCCCCGAATCGATGATTGGTTCTTTATCAATTATTTCGATAAGCAGTTTTCTTTTTGTATCCCATTCCAGTCTCTGTAATTTTGGAACCGTTTCGCAATTGATCGAAAGAACAACTACAAATGAAATAATGCAAACAGCAAAAGAAAGTATGTTTATTGCGATCACTGCTTTTGAGGATACTATAAGACATAAGCCAGAAGCCACAACAAATGAAATTGTAATCAATCTATTCACTAAATACCTCCAATACTGATGGACAATGAACGTGAATTTTGAGTGGAAAATATGAGAGGGTAAATACAGTGCTTTTAAATTGGTATTACCTAATTCACTGACATGGTCATTTCTGTTTGTATTACTCTCTTGATTCATTCTTTGATAAAAATACTTGGTTGTATTAAATTCTCTATTGTTTGTATCCGAATATACATTAACTACCACGTCCTTAGTAACTGAAAAAAAATTGGAAGAAACGGATCCATATTTATAGCATTCGGTAAAAGAAAAAGAGATCTATTTTTTCTCATTTTAAGAGAGTACCTATAAGATGTGTGCGAAGCCAACTCTGCTTTTGGTAAGAGAAAACATAGTGTTCAATGAAGCAAGATTATCAAATTTATCATATCATCAAGCAATCAGAGCTAATACTTCTGAGATCAAAATAGCTCTTATAATGTTTTCTTTAAATTTGTATATTTACATATTTATTTAGTTAGATGTGCCATATGAAAGGAAATTAGTTGCAGTTATGCTAAATGATCATTATTTTACAAACTATTACCGTGTAATACATGCTTTGATCGGCAAAACGAAACTATTTTTATTTCCAATAGTCAAATTAAAAAATATGATACCAAAGTATTGTATAGATGTCGAAAAATGTAGTACCTCATAGTAGGGAAGATAGAGAGAATCACTGCTTAATAAGCAGTGATTATACTAAATTCTACCGCAGTAGAATCTAAACCATTCACTTTTGAATTTGAAACTTCTCGAGGCAGCTAAGGGAAAGGAGTTAGACAATTGTTGCTACGAGAGTATTGTGCTCGCAACATTGATAATAGTCCTCCCTCGCGTATCAGAAATTCGCTAATGTGTATCACATTACTGTCAAGATACCATTTTCACTTTTTATGTATTTGAATAAGCAGCAAATGAAAAATCACACTTCCTAAACGATGCTAACAATGAAATATTGTTAGTATTCGGTCTCTGTATCACCAGATGATGTCGTACTAAATCTTCAAAGATATGAAGTTCGGTTGGTCGCATAGAGTATATCTAACACGTCGAGGATGATTTGGTGCAGCATCGGGAAGATACAGCTGAACAAAGTACACATCTCATGATTCATCGCTCCGAGAAAATAGTAGGGAAATAAACATAAAACTGTTGGAATATGTGTTCGTAAGTTAAAAGAATACGTAAACACTTATATAATCAATTTTGAAGATAGTAATTAATTGTAGTAAAATGGTGGTGAACAAAAACCCACTGACTACAGCAGCTACTTTTTTTGTACCAGAACTGGGAGAATAGCATCTCATCATGGGCTGAGAAACAGCAGACATACTACTTCTTTGTAGCAACTTTCCTGCAAATCTTTTTTTCTATGACATTGAATTAGAGACTACTCATCGAATTATGTGATGCGCACAAAAAACGCGCACGATTATCTGATGTGTGCTGTACGTTCCACTGCCTGCCCAATTTCGGCGATGATTTTCAATTTTCGACATCGGAAAAACTATTTACCATTTCCTAAAATAGTAATCTGTTAATTGAGCGATATTTTAAGATCCTTATGAATGCCATATATGTGAATATTTCGAATTGGAAATCAAAGTCTGCGCCCAAAATGAAAAAATATTATAGCCCAACCAGTACCACACCACAATCAGTCTTTCTATGTTCGTTTATTCTGCTGCAATTTTGAGAACAGCGATGTGGCAAACAAACTAAAGGCACCAATTTTTCCAAAAGGAGCCGTTTTTAGCATTTTTGCACTTTCGTAAGAGGAAAAACCACAATTTCACGGTACGAGAAATTGGCGGTCATGCAGCCAGTTACATAATAAGCTGCAGACAACCAGTAGCATTTATGTTTTTCAGGTATTGAACTTTACCGTCAAAAATATAAAACAATTTCTCTTACTGTAAATAACCAGTAGGAACATTCTTTATAAAACATTTCTTTTAGTAGGAGGCCTAAATAACAAAACTAACTAACCAGATATTCTTGGAGACAAAATTTTTGTGATAAATCTACATTGAATCATTATTGTGTTTGATTTTTCCACGACTTCTTACCATTTTTGTTTTGTTTCATAAATTGAAATGTCGTACATGTGGCACAGATTATGAGGTACATGGAATTTAATATAACGACTCAATTGGGATATCATGAGAAGTTAATTCTTTATCTCGGAAAAGTATGAAAGAGCTATGATTCGGCAAGAATCCAACTGTTGTTTTTTATGAATTATAGTTTATTTGTTCTAAAACTCTTGAGTATCAGCATTACAAAAAAAATATGGGCCTTTTACTGAAATTGTGCTATTTATTTACTGCAACAGCTTTATCAACACTC
>PPOH02000260.1:0-38469 GCA_003708465.2 Kazachstania kunashirensis
AAACATTTAACTAATCTGTTTTGGATTTTTATTTTTGTTATTAAAGGAGTTCTTGAATCCATCGAGGACATTTTTACAGCATTTAAATAAAGATGATCCAACACCGTGGCGATAGAGTAAGATTATTGATAGAATTAGAGTGAAAAAGGACAATACAGAGCTTAATGTGATGCAGGCAATTAAAAATGCATGTTCTGAATTCCCACTTCCAAATTTTTCTTTTAATGCCTTCATAAGTACTATAATGGCACCTGCAATGACGGTAAAACTGGTTAGCCAAATACATGACTCAACTCTTTTTATGTGGTTTATGCTTCTTTCCTTTTCTTTCAGTTGTGTTATCAATACTCTTATTAATTCTGTATTTTCGTTTATTAATCCTGTAGTATTACTTATGGCTTCTTCTGTAGTAGTGTGCTTATCCATTGGAAAAAAATCAGAAAGAAAACTGTGATACCAAGTAATATCTGTATTCAATTGAAACTGATCGACAATTTTGCTATAGCTTTTCAAATTGTTTTCATATTTCCGTCTTTCTTTTGAGGTTGAAAAGTAATTGCTGGTCAACCGACTTATTTCGATTTGCAACATTTTCAGTTCTTCCCCAAAGTTTCTACAGTAATTTCTTAGAAATACTGATCCTAGCCTATTCAAATCCTCATTTTCTGTATCACATAATATTGAACTATTACCACCCAAAAAGTCAAAGTTTAAACCATCTTTTAGTATTACAATGTGATTTTCAATTTTGTAATACCTAAAATCATGACATTCGAATGTTTTACAGTTTTCCTTTATAAAATGATATAAATAAGGAAGATCCACACTTTTTATGTTGAAATTTTCAATATCTTTACTGTCATTGTAGTACTCTGTAATAGTGCTATCTATTACATCAAAAGCACAATCAATTTCAACTAATCCACTTTTATTATTATCTGTTAAAATATGTTGAACTATTCATCCGATATCACTGCATCCTTCATCTATATTGAGCTCATTTTCTTTAATAGTATATATTCTATATTTTATATCATGTTGTCCTCGATTGGGTGTGGACTGACATGTTGATGTACCGATATTAATGTTGTTCTCCATACTAAAGATGCTGAATAGGCACGCTGGAAATATTAAAGGTATATAAAAGAGGGACTGCCAAAATTATCCAGATAAATAATATGAGTTTATGTATTATGAACTCTTGGGGGCCTTTAGATAGGATTTTTTTCTATTCAAAAACGTCACATCACAAAAACGTTGGTGCCATTAAGAGCAAATTGTTTCATATTAATCATGCAAAGTCTTCATCAAAATCGTAAGATAGCAAAATAGTACGTTCTGTTTCCCATCTTCTAATATTAATCCAATCACTTCTTGTTTGAATCCGAAATCATTTACGATACTATCAATTCCTGGCTTATAACAAGGAATTAAAGCATCTAGTTGATCACAAACAGGTGATTATAAGTCTGGTTACATAACAGAGAAACGGTCAGTAATCAAAATAAGGTTTTAATTGAATTTCGATACATGGTAAACCAAATGTAAACTGTGTTACCAGAAATGGTTTCTATTCATTTTATTACAAATGTAAATATAAGGGATAATTTTTGGAGAAAAATAATTTTATGAAAAAAATTATAAACGTTTGATAGACATTATTAACAAAATAACCTACAAGAAGATTATTTAAACATAAATCATACAATTTACACAATAGATTAGTGTAAAATATGCAAAATGTTTCAAACAGAAGACTTCTCAGCTATACCAATATGGATCTTATTTAGTGTTGTCATTATTGTTTTCTGCGTAGTATGCAGATTGATACCATACCAACGTGGTAATAAATCTCTCTCCAAAGGATTTATTTTAGTAGGTTTAAGCTGGCTTTCTTTTCCAGTAGTATTCTTTGGTAGTTTCTTTGGAACGTCAAGTGGTTCACTGCCAACATTTGTTTGTCTTAGCATCACTATACTTTCACTTCTGGTCCAACTAATTGGGCTAATTGGTTTAGCTCAAGATGATAGCGTAGTTGGAGAGCAAAGGTATGAGAAGAAAATCCAAGAGTAAGTCCTTAACATCATGATGAGACTAGGAATATATCTTTTCAAAAGGAACAGTAATATACATATTATTTAAACAGAAACGTAGACACCGATAAATTTGCTGAATGCTGGGATTTGGCAAAAGAGAGATAGTATCCAAACGTAATACGTGAGCATTTTCTTATTTCATATTTATGAAATAGGGAAAATATCAAAATTTTATAGTGAGTATAAAGATAGACAAATAAATACTTTCTGATTATAATTTTTGGTGAAAAGTGTTTCAATGCTGATATACTTGAGAAGAACTGGATACACTCTAAACGTTATTCCTTCTAATGGTTTAAGACTTGTTGAATAGGGCTATCACTGATCTATTTTCTAAAGAAAACAAAATTTTGATTTTTTTGAGATGAAAAAGACTGCTCCTTCTGAGGAGATATACTATTTAGAAATTAGAGCTTACTACGATTACCAAAAAATTGTTGTTAAAGATGTATGATAAGTGAACAAGTATAAACAATAGTTAGGTAATTATGCTGTAATTTATGCCTTCTACTGTAAAATTATCTTAGAGTATCGATAAAGGAAATTAAAAAATTTAAACGTATTGTTTGATTATATTTTCTCACCAAATTATGTGATTTTGTTGTCTTCTTTCTTATCTAAGTTATTAAATGGGAGAGAATTGAGATATTAATCATGAAATCTCTTAGTATTATAATATCCATATTTGTATGTCCTCCTATTTCAAAGACATTGCACGTTATTTTTACCGTATTTTAAGCGATAAAATATTCAATATAAACTTTAGAATCTTCTGTTGATAGTGACACTAATATTCGCCGAGCGGAGACCTAAAAGGAGGACTGCCAATTCGAATTTTGGGTTATCTTAATGGTATCTTTGCGTTAGGTATGACAAATATACGAATAAGACATAACCAACACTAGTCTACCATAATATTTGTGTCAATAAGAACTTAGTCAACGATTTGCCTAGAGATATCTGAAACAATGTAGCAAATTAGTAATCGTCAACATTTTCAACTGAGAGAGAACTTAGAATACCTCTTGTAGCTCTGGTGACTTTAGCTTATGATTGCAGGATATCCTCACTAACATAACTGGATATAATTTCAATAACGCCAGTGCTATGCTGCTTTAGCTTATAGGATAAACTCGAAACGAGTAATGTTACGTAATTAAGTGATCCATTTAAAGCTCTACTAATTTTTGCCAAAGTCAATGTGACTGTTCTAGATCAACAAAAAAATGTTTTTGTAACTTTAATATCATGACTTAATGAAAATACTAAATGACCAACTAAAACCAGATCATGAGCTTCCGGCTAACAATTCTGTTGATAACTATGATGACTATCATAACGAGATAGGGCCTATTGGGGGATCAGACAACTAATTAGACTTAAGGATATCTGTTGAGTCTTGTATTTATTACCTGATCATTGCTTGATCAACAAAAACTTGTCGGTATTTCAATACAGAATTTTAATTTTTACTTATGAGCAGAGAAGTTACCTGTATAGGCCTCTTTCTTACTCTGTATCTTTGGAATATTCAGGATTTTTAATTTCCATCATATTTCTCCTACTTGAAACAACTAATAAATTCTTAAGATTGGTAAAGCTGAACTAATTTAATATGCATTTCCTATGGTTGCAAGTATTTAAGATCGTTAGAGGAAACGCTTCCATATTGATAATCAATATATTTTCTCAAAGCAGATTAACTAATTTTTTTTTTGCATTTCTTAAAAAAAAACTGAACTAGGCAACCAGTGAACTTTTTTTCTACTAACTCCTAATATGTTACTTTTTATGAGAAGCTCAATTTAATTCTTCCTGATTCAATTATACGTGCTATCATTATTTGCTTCTGCCAACCCAGTTGGTCAAGGAGAAACATTATTTCTCAGAGGAAATCAATTGGGAAGAAATGACTCTGATTACTGGGTGCTAAATGGGGTTGGTAATGTGACTATAACCAGCTATGATATTGCTTTGGATTACTGGGAATCATTGTACGCTAATATTTCAACCAATGTAAAGAGAAGTTCAGTTATCTACACATAGTCGATACATGTGTTGATCAGTATTGCCAAATGGTTACTCTGGAACTCATTAATGGTACAACCAAAAATTACCAAGTTGAAACGCAAAACGTTTCGTCAAACATGACTGGCAGTACTATTAATAATTATGAAAAACGTGACGAAGTAGAATACCATTCGGAATGTACCAGAAAAATATGTGGTTTAATGTCAGAGCTTTGGCAAAATATTATAATATGGCGGCATCTACCTTTGACTTCGCAAACAATGCATATTCTATTACTTCTTCTATAATCGATAGGATTAGGTCAACTTTCAAAGCCAATAAGACGGAATGCGAGGGTTTCATAGTAGAAAATATTATATTGGATCCAAAGGTAGAATGGGTAGCATATGTCTCTACTTATACAACTGGTAAAAACTGTCATACGACTGCGTCGACTGGTAACCAAGAATGTGTTAAAACTGCGTTAGCCAATGAACCTTATTATATAGCATCAGGATTCTGTATTCATATTGATCAGAATGGCAACTTTGAGGGAGATATTAGATTTTTTGCTAAAGGATCTAGTGGACTGGCAAACGGTTGGGCTTTGCCATGCGCTGAAGTTGGTGGTGATTGGACATGGACTTCTGACCGCTGGTAGATTCAAAATTATCGTAAGAAGCTCTTCATGTTATTAGTTTTTCAAAAATATAATTTATATTCCGATATCTAGAGAATTTGTATCTGAACTGTCTATAATAGTCCTTTGAACGTATTTTGAATATGAAAGGTGTTGAGCTATGTCATTCCCTTCGCAAATGTCTACCACTTTTTTACTACTTGTAAAACCATCTTGTTTATTAATTTTCTCATAAAAATTCTTACAAGAAACAGCTACTTTCCTCAGAAACTATATCACAGCAATTTATGTGGTCATTAAATCCTAAAGCATAAAATTTGGCTTTTTTTTGACAGTCTCCTATCTGTCAAATCCTATCATCTGGGTCCTGATCTATTTTGACAGTAAGAAACGTCAAAAAAGAACTGCTTCTATAAACTTGTCTCTAATTGAAAATAATGACACCCATTTTTGAACTTGCGGTCAAAAAAGCAGAAAAATTGATTTATTTACAATTTCTAACTTGGCATTACTTGGTCACTGCGCTCAGTAGCTTCAATGAAAGCTTATTATATTAAATTTATATTTATGTATAATTGCTAATTATTTTGTTCATTCTTATCTCAATTGATATCAGAACCATCAGTGCAATCACAAACATCGTACCAATAGGTCTCGCAAAAACCACTATCATTGATATCTGTGCGAGCGGCATAGCCTGTCTCCAAACGAACATATGCGATCCAGCATCCTTTTATCTTCACAGGCTGCGGTGTAGGATCGCACATACAGCTATCATATACTCCTGCAAACAGATTAGACTCCTCGTGGGCATTGAGTTCTAGTACTAAGTTATCTGATGCACTATTAGGTGTATCGGACCAGTTGATAACATCGTTCCAATATGCCACTGTGTCGTAGCTTTCACTCTGCACGAGGACCTCATGACCAACTGAGTCAGTATAACCGTTATACCCATTACGCTTACCTAAGTTATTTGGGTAGGTGAATCCAATGGTCGCATGTGACATATTGAAATGTATATAATTATAGAGAGTTTGCGAGCCATTACTGTGAGCTCTTACAGCGCGAGCCAGCCATTCATCATTAATATCTCTTGTCAGTAACTGAGCATCAGTAGTTCCCACAGGGGCTACATCTATACCTGCAAACTGTCCTAAATCCGATTTGAAGAAGTCTACTCCTTTTGATGTTAATTCAAAATGGACAATATCTTTGCTACTAGCCATTGCTGCGACACGTTGTGCGTCCATCATGCGATTGCTAGCTGGCATTCCACCTCGTTTCCACTACGAGCGTGTATATACTCTACGTAGGACGGCAAAACCCATTGCTACGGTAGAAGTGAAAACCGATTTGGCACATTGGAAAGGATCTACTTTCTCGTTAGTAGCTGTAGTACAGTGTTCGACGAGATCCCAAATATTGTCTGCTCCTCCAACACCCATAGCTAATGTAGCCTCTCTTCTGTGCCCTGATTTATCTAGTAGTTTGGCGCCAACAGCCCAAACCGCTGTTTTGAAAAGTCTCATTGACGCATCTGTATGACTAATCGCTATGACAGCGAATATGAATACCAAAATATAGATTGGATATCTTTTACCTTTATCCATTTTTTTCAATAATTCCTTAGAAAACTTTGTTGAACCTATTTTGATGTTTTTCAAATAGTTTTATATAGCTTCATCTAAAGGATTATAGTTCAAATAAAAAAAAAGAAATTTCACTTTTTCTAGAGGTATATGGTTGCTGCACTCCAAGGTGCCCTCAGGCTAGGAACAAGTAATGTATGGTAATTACTAAAGATTGTGTCGGCTGTGATACTGCTGCGACTGCTTTTTGGTAAAATCACAAAACATATTACAGCCGTAATTGAACCTCTGTCGCACAGGCTAGTCACATTTCAGAGCTTTCTGTTGCAAAAAAAAGATCAACAACCTGCCAAAAACACTCGAGAAGCGGTTTGTCGCACGCGCGTATTTGGTTCTGCAGTCCAGTCTGGGGCTGTCATTCCCAAAATAGCCACTTTTTCTGAATCTGCATGGTGCACAGAGATCCGCCTACACGCACTGTTGGGAATTGAACAATAAGACGTCCACTGAGTTTCCTAATTAAGCAATTTGTCAATACCAACAAAAATAGCATGACAAGAATCTAAAACGATGAGTCTGACTATACAATGGCACCGTTACAAGTATCCACTGTGATAATATCTAAACCAGGAGAGTTTGCATCTAATGCGATTGCGTTTCTTCCAAATAAAGAAACCGTAGAAACTATCGAAACTAGCTCAGATGGTATGAGTCCGATTCTCTACGTGTTATTCACACGATGTGTTGTTAATGACAAATAAACTAAAAATTTAAATCGTGCATGTACAGAACGTGCTCTCTTATTTAAACTGTTGCTAAACTAAGGTGTGTGCGGACAAACAGATCCTATAATATATCCCAAAAGGTTCACAGAGTATATGGTCCTTTTGTTTATGTGGCTATTCCAAAACCATTATTCTCACAACGAATACTATTTTTTTTTAAGATTACTTTATTAGGAAATGGTAAACAACCGTCATTTGAAAATCGTCGCTGAACTCGGGCAGCAAGTGTAATTAATCGTACGCTTTTTTTGCCGTGTTACTTAACTTACTGTTAGTGTGGTTGAAAAAAAGATTTTGCAGGAAAGTTGCAACAAAGAAGTAGTATGTCTGCTGTTTTTCAACCCATGATGAGATGCTATCCTCCTCGAGTTTAGTGAGTAGTTCTAGGACTACCAATGCTTTTTTTTTATTGTCAATTTTTCTGGTTTCGTTTGATACTTCAGAATTATAAATTTAATACATAAAATGTTCTTTGTGATTGCTTTATTTCCTCGACGTTACCTTTTATAAGACATGATCATCCTATAAGCACAGTACTAATTAGTGATGAAGGTAAGCATACTAACCAATCTACTACTATTACCGTTAATAGCTGCAAATGATTATGGTACTACTGGTAAAATTCAATTCTCAGGTGTGGGCTACGACTCTCAATACCAACCAATTAGTGAGATTACAGATAACAGTAAGGAATGCTCATGTGAATTAGGCGAATCGAGATGGTTCACTGGCCCGAACGCTCCATTTTCGGAGAATTTGGCCGTACATATTAGGGGTCCTCTAAATTTATTCAAGTTTGGTTACTATTCATCCAGCCGTTTTGTCATTGGCGACAACTCCTCAGAAGATTGGAATCGTCTGGCTTACTACGATAATTCTTATGGCACAGATGTTACCGTTATGGATAATGTCACATTCCTGGGTCACGTTGGTGAACAGTCAGACTGTCTTGGTAATGCATTAAGTTATATTAATCAGGATGCCCAAACTCCTGCAAAAACAAATGGCGCACCCGGTAGATATCTTCAACCACTATCAAATGTAGAGTACATGATATTTTCAAACATATCATGTCCAAAGTCAAACCTCAAGGGTGGTTGTGGTGTTTATCGTGAAGGTATTCCTGCCTTCTATGGTTTCGGTGGCCAAACTAAGATGTTTCTTTTCGAATTTTCAATGCCAAACGATGTGACAAGGTCTAATACTACTAGCTATTATGATGATCCAAGTATTTGGTTAAGTAGCGACACATTGCCAAGGGTAACTGATCGATACACAGAACAAACTGCGTGTTCCTGTTTATTCCAAGGCTGTGGTGCTTTTGAAATTTTTTCCTCTAATTCTACAACCATGCAGTCTTCTCTTATTACGCTTCAAGGCATTGATGAAAATGACACGAATAGTATGGCTTCTATGTTCAACAATAATGTAGGCAATGGTTATTTCGCAAGACCAGTCAATACCACGGTTGCAGGCGGTATTATATTTGATTCGACAGGAAACGTTGTGACATTTTTGAAAACTAATAGTTCGTTTGATACTATATTGAAGGCGAATGAAGTGAATGCTTTATTAAATTCGCTACCCGAATTAGGTTCAATTAAGACTATTGCGGCGGGAAACGAAACTGCACCAGCTACATCATCAAAAATCAATGCGGGTCATTCAATTGTGCCACTGAATAGTTTGTGGTATTTTGGTAGTACCTTCTTGGCCGCTATTGCTCAAACTCTCTTATTATAGTGCATTTAAAATACCTTGTCATAGTCTTGGCGTCTACGGCAGGTAATATATATTTCCTACACATTTTTTAGTTTTCTATTATTATTATATTTAACCAAATAATTAATTTAAAGATATATTATTAAATACATGGTATAATTGTTGGAATATGTGTTCGTAAGTTAAAAGAATACGTATGCCAGATCACGTGCTTCTCATGTGATCCTGGGTGCTTACCCAGACACTCAATATTTAGTTAGGGCTTCTATTACCAAAAGGTATAAAAGGAGGCCATATTTCCTCTTTATTTAAGTTTATATTTCTTGTACTTTGTATCAGATATATAAAAGAAAGAGGATAAGAAACACTACTATTAATTTCTGTATTTTTGAAATAATGTCTTACCCAGTTTCGAACCTGCGCTGAAGCATCACTATTCTGAACTAAAAGATTTGCAAGCTATTGCTGATAAAGACGATTGGGTTCAATTCTCACATATTCAATCAAAATATGATTTGATCTATAGAGAAGATGAACATGAATTAATTCCTTACGCCAAACGACATAATATTGCAATTACCCCATGGTCTCCAAACGCTCATGGTTCATTGACTACACCACTTTCTGTGAAATCAGAAAGAGAGATTGCTGAGAAACGTGAATCCACGCTTAATGAGCAGGATAAGGAAATTATCAGTCGTGCCGAAAAGGTGGCCAAGGATAATGACATAAGTATGGCGCAGACCTCAATGACATGGCTTTTCAGTAAGGGTGTGATTCCTCTGGTCGGTATGAGTTCGATTGAAAGAGGAAAGCAAGCTATTGATTCCATCTCAATCAAATTGACAGATGATGAGATTAGCTACCCAGAGGACGCTTATTACGCTAAGCCACTAAATAGACTATACAAATTTCAAGATAAGTGCTAAAATGTTTCTATGATTGTATATTTATCTACATGTTTCAAAATAAATGAATTTACGTCTAAATTTAAGACTGTAAATCGCAAGTATAATTAATTACTATGAATTTTCCAAGTTCAATACTAAATTCTAGATTAACTCCTCACAAAAAGCTTAGTTCGGTGCATAAATATTTCTCTCTTGCATCTACAGTTATATTTATTTATAATAAAAAAATATACCTCATCCAGCATAACAGTACAATACTGGCCAGCTTTGATCTTTTATTCCGTGCCCGTAGAATATCTACATTTAAGCACTGGCCCGTTAAGACTCACAAAATAGAAGACTAGGTTTTACTCATGAATTTTACGAATAGGATAAGATAATTTTTGTTTAATTCTCTAACGAATTTGTTTAATATAAACGCCGTTTTATTATCTATTCAAAAATAAGAATATTGATGATAATAATAATAATAATAATAATAATAATAATAATATCATTAGAGAGGAAACAAGGATTATAAAAAAATATAAAATTATAAAGGTCATATATTAATAAAAAACTTAGAAGGCTAGAAATATAAACCAGAAAAGAAATTTGATTATTACATTGATGATCCTAAGGCATGCACTTTTTCCATTGAGCGTTCGTAAGATGGAATGGCAATGATTGTTTGCTTCATTGATCTTCGATAGAGATGGGGGAACTGTTTGTGCAATTATTTTTTGTTCTCTAATGAACCGACCAAAAAGTAGATTAAGAGTTAATCTTCAAGAACCCGGATCAGTAGATGTATAATTAGTTGGTTACTGATATCTTCACTCTTTATTTATTAAAATAACAAAGAATAGTTTGAAATTGCATATATAAACTGTGTAATTTAATTAATATTGTTATTAATTAACTGAAAATAAAATTGTACGTGTGTATTTTTGTTTGTTTTTCTTACTATTATATGTTTGAAGTGTTGACCGATCTTGATACTTTTACATTATTGACCACAAATCAAACATTTAAAATTGTAATTTAAGTTGTGATTGTTTGAAATAAAAAAGCTGTATAGACGTAGGAATTTATAAATAATATAAACATTTAAAACCATTAAAATATATATTTTAAAAAATATGTCGCTAATACAATTTAATATTAATTAAATAAATTTACTTTTATCATTGATCATATGGGGTATCATTATAACACAAAATTTTGAATAAAGAGTTTTTGACTTAAAATAATTCAAAAATGAAACTAACTAATGTCAACAAGGTAATAACACTTGTAACACCGATTGAGTTAGCAGAATTTTCGTTAACAAGAACAGAAATAGTAGATGATGATAATGATGGAACAGTTATTGTCACTTGCAAAACAGTAGCAGCAGATATTGTGGATTTATGTTAAGCAGTGTTTGCAGCAGTGGCAGCAGTGTCGGCAATAGTGTTTGCAGCAGTGGCAGTAGCCTTGGCTTCTTCACATTCTTCACAAACTTCTGTAGTAGTTGTCAAGGAGGTAACAGTTGTGTATTTGTGACCATTGCTAGTTGTTTCTTCGCCTTCTTCGCAACTGACAGTAGTAGTTACATTTATTTGTTCTGCTTCACACTCTTCGCAAACAGCAGTGCTGGTGGCTTTGGCTTCTTCACATTCGTGACAGGTAATAGTGGTGGATGTTTCAAAGTGGATAGTACTGAAATTATCGCTGGAACCAAGAGTGATCAAATCAGTTGTATAAAATGCATCAGTAGTGGTAGTTGTGGTAGTGGAGGTACCATTAGTAACTATTGAGCTAGAAATAGATACTGAGTCATCGGAAACGAGTGTACCGTTCCAACAATATCTTTCAAAACATTGTTCACATTCAGTTGGCCATTCTAAACCTAATTGCTCTTGCTTACGTCTCATAACGGCACAACCAATACAACTAGCAAATTCAGAATCGTCAGTTAGATTGTTCCTTGTAGCAATTTCAAAACCGTTTTGAATCATTGCTAAACGTTCCTCTTTTGTATATATGAAGGTGTAAGTACTAATGTTAGAAGAGAATGAGTAGGCTCTGTTTGGTAAGTAAACAACTAAAGGTGGAACATAAGCTAAATCGGTTAAGTTGGATGAATCACAACCAAAGAAGGTTGGAGTTTCGTTCAAACCAAGAGCTGCAAAAGTTTCAATATCTGGAACATATGGGAAAGCATCGGTCTTACCGATTTCCATGAATTGACGGGTATAGGTTGCAATAATGGAAGAACCATCTGGCCAGATGTATTCGGTGTCGTAAGAGTTATCAGTAGCAATGACAACATCTAGGTCACGTTCTTCTCTCATCAATGGGGTTAATGGAATAACTTGGCCACCGTAACCACCATCGACTAAGTATAATTCTTCAGTTTCAACAATGCTATCGTCATCTTCATAGAAAGTTGTACCTTTAAATGGATTTGGGGAAATAATATTAACATCAACACGACTGGTTGAAATGTTACCTAAAAATTTAGTTTGGAATTGAGTAATTATAGATGTGTACAAGGCATTACCTTGACTAACAAGATAATTAATAACATCAGTAGAAGTACTAGTAATAAAATTGACATTATCATAACCAACAACACATTCACCATCAACTGGAGAACCATTATTGACGCTAGTACCTAAGTACTTAATATCTGAGAAAGTTCTGACAGTTGTATCCCAAGAACCAAATTCAAATGGAGTTAATTCGATTGTGACAGATTCTAAATCAGTTGTAGTTGCTCCTGGTGGTACAACAGCAGAAACTTCAATGATCATAGGCATTTCACCATTTTCGAATAGATCAACGTCTTGAAGATCAGACCATTGGTAACTAGCACCACCTTCTGCAAGAGAAGGATATGTGTAATAACCAGTAATTAAACCATACGCATCAGCTAAAGAGACTTCAAAACCAGCTTCAGACTTTTCTTGGATTGAAGCTATAGTATTACCAAAGACTGTGTCGGTGTAATCGGCATCGTCTCCACCTGGGTTCAATGGAGATTGAGAAAGATCCCAAATAGAGTGGTCACCATCATTCATTTGATCAATGATATCTTGCACTGATGTCCAATTATTGTAAGCAATTGTGGATGTGAAAAAAGCACCACCAGAAACACCTGAGATATATGTCATACCTTGTAAAAGACCACCAAGACCATATTCATTGGCACCTGGAGTTCTTTCATCCATAGCAGCAGCTGCACCTGCATCCAACAGCATACCACGATAACCACCACCACAAGCAGCGAAACCTGCCTTTGGAGCAGTATTACTGAAAATGTCATCAACAATAGAATTATCACCAAAATTAGCAGTGACTCTTTCTAAGAAAGTTTTTAAAGCTGCACTAGTGACTGGATCTCTCTTAGCCAACCAAGAAGTTTCGGCATCTGATAAACCAGAAGCTTCTCTAACTAAATTAGTCGAAGAGTCACAATCGACTGTCTTTGGAGCATAACTGTTAGTTGGAGACCAAGCATTGGTCACTTGTAACAAAGAAAGGATGGAAGCAGACACTAATACGTCTTGCAATACAACCATTTTTATAATTATTTATTCTAGTTGTTTTGATAGTTTTCGACAAAAGAAAAAAGCAACATACTACATTTTTCATTTTAATTATCACATTGCTATATATATATAGTTCTCACATCCATGCCAAACAATAGAAATTTATGTGTACACCTCCATTAATTTTTGTTTACCGATATGTAGATAACCACTCATCACTTCTTAAGACTTAAATGATCCACGTTACAGTGCAATTGACGAAAATCGAAAATAGTCAGATCTGAAATTTTTAGTTAGTCGCGTCGAGAAAATGTTTTCCTAGACACTTCCGTATAAAATATTTTTGAGATCCGAGTTTATAACTGTAGTAGGTAATTAGATCAAGAGGAAGAGAGACAACCGTAGATCGGTCGCAATGGTCATCAATATCAGTGATAGGTGGTATTGTGATATCTATGTATTTTCTTGTTGTTTACAACTGTTTGTATTACTCAAAAAGTGCATACAGTGTGTATTTGAGTGAAGCTGATCTCAAAACTTGTAATGTTCAACAATTATGTAAGTTCTTAGATTGACTGGGAAGAACACCTACCCGTAACGGTGGTCAGTCCTAGGCTAGGGCGGGCTTTGATTTTCAAAAAAGGCCCTACATAGTTAAGGCCCACCCTAAGTCCAAAAGGACCCATCAGGACGTGCCCTAAGGCTGGGAAAGGCCCTAACTTTGCCGTATGCACGTGACGATAAACTCATCTCGAGTGCGACCCTGCTTCAAAAGAAGACAATGAATATATATGCTGGATATGTAGATTTTATTATTCTCTAAACCACTCTCAAGTAGAAATGCATTTGTTCTTCTCATTCTTTGATATATGTTTGCTTCTAGAAAAATATTCAACCATCTTATCATTACAATTACGTAGACCTTGTACGAATTTTTGAACACTTAACTCGTAAGCTATAATATGGTATTCTAAAGTACCTATAAATAATTGGCACACATGATTCTTGGAAACTCTGTTATTTGATAAATAAACTAGTTGTTAACCTCAAATGAAAGCAGGTATTGATCAATAATAGTGAGGCTACCAAGCTTTGTATGAAGGATAGCCCAGCAGATAAATTAACAGGAATATTATCTGAAAATAATATTTTTTTGAGACATTTGATAAAGACACAAGCGTCGATGACATCAGATATGGTGACTAATGTGTAAAAACTAACTTAAGATTTGTCAAATCATAAGACTCGTCATGGTGATTTTAATCCGGATACAGTCTCTACAGAGAATTTTGGTGCACGAAGAATTTTTGAATCTTTTGTGAGATTCAGAAGAACAAGGTAATCATAGAAGAAAATTAGGTGTAGCAAAATATTAGTTGTGAGGGTTATGATGTTACCGCTTTAGAAGGTGCTACTTTTGGTAATATTCTTTTCTTACCTTATACAATATGTAAACATATTAGAATGTTAATGGATTAGCTAAACCTAGTGAAATGATGCTTTTTCTTTTAGGTCATCCTGGAGAAGGTTGTTCTTCACTTTTGAAAATAATAGCTGGAGCAACAGATTAATTTGCAGGCGGTGTTACTGATAACATGAGTGGGGAGTAAGGTGGAAAAAATCCTTATAGAAACCCAATCTCGTTGAATTAGTAATAACAAGGGATATTGGAATCAAGAAATATTCAGCAGGTAAAATCCCTCCTAGACGGCAATTTTGTTTACCAGTTGGTTCACCTCAACCAACTTATGATAAAAAAGAAAAATTGAACTTCTGATGATTTCTTCTCCACGTGATCTCTATTTTATGGTTTCTCATCCCAATTCTTTCACTATAGACAGAAACAGCCGTAGATGATTAACTGATCAATTGTGCCATTTAACATTTCGGCCGAAAATATTGAAATTTTTTCCTTCGGCCGAAAATAACAGCCACATTAATATTAGAGAATAATAATGTACTGTATATATACTTGCATAATTTTTATTATAGTTTCGGTATTTTGTTATTGTTGGTCTTGAGGGTTGTTCTATATCAGGAAAGGCAAAATATTTCAGAAGAACATCAATGAGCTTGAAAACAGAATATAAATTTCTCACGTTTCTGTTAATTGCTTCAGCATGTGCATTTGATACTAGTTGTGTCGCTGCAATGGTAGCGCTAAATCAGGATGTACAAGAAAGATTTAATATATCATACACGAAAGCTACCTGGGGCTTAACAAGTTACACAATTACATTTGCGGGATTCATTGCCTTCTTTGGCAGATTAGGTGATATTATAGGTAATCATTATTTATTTATTGCATCATGTTTAAGTTTTTCAATTTTTTCACTACTTTGTGCTACAATCCCTAATTTCGAAGCTTTTGCTGTTTTTAGAGCATTTCAAGGTATTTCAGGTGCCGGTATTGTTCCTTCGAGTTACGCATTAGTCCCACTAGTATATGAAGATCAAGAAGAAGCTGTCAAGTTTTTATCTATATTATCGATTGTTTTTGCTAGTTTCTTTGGTGTTGGTTTCATATTAGGTGGTGCATTTGCAATGTCAAATGAGGGTTATAAGGGCCTTTTCTATTTGGTTTTCGGAGTAATGTTAGTCATATTTATCTTATCCTTCTGGCAGATAATTCCCTTAGGCAAGAAATTGAAGGATAGTGAAACTTGGAACGACAAGAGACAAAAAATAAAAGCCTTAGATTTTCCAGGTTCATTAGTCTTTATTGCTGGTAGTATTTTGGTTGTCGTCGGTTTAACAGAAGGTGGTGAATCTTGGAAAAAACCAGTATCATACGTGTGTCTCGTTATAGGAGTTATATTACTAGGTTTGTTCTTCACTTATAACATTTTTTTTTCTTTTTTTGTGAATCTGGCAGAATGTAAGGGATTCTTGAACTTTCACAGTTATTTAAAGTCAAGACAAATTCTAATTCCAAAAGGTGTAATGGATATTTCCAATTTTTGGGGTTCGATGTTTACTTGCTTCGTAAACTATTGCTGTTTTTTGTCAAATTTTTATATTATAAATCAATATAGTTTATTTGAGGAGAATAATTCTCCAATTATTGCAGCAATTAAATTAATTCCTGTTGTCATTGGTTTAATTATAGGTAATGTTATCCAACTTTCAGCTAATAATAAAGTAACGCCTAAAATGGGTATATGTATAGGTTTTTTTCTAATGGTTGGATCATCTTTAATCCTAATCCAAATAAGAGAAATTGAATCCCAAATATTTTGGAAACTTTATTTGGTAGCTGGTTTGCTTTGTGGTATTGGCTCTGGTATTTATTTTCCATATATGTTAGTAATTACCGTAGGTATCGCTCCATTAGAATTCAAAGGTATTACCTCGGGAGTCATGCAAACTTTTGCTCAGTTAGGTAGTGAACTTACATTTTCTGTTTTAGCATCCATATTAGGTGACTTAACAGGTTCCCAGAGTAACATAAAAAATAGGTTCCAGAATGCTTCATATTTTACATTAGCATCCAGTGTGTTAGGATTTATTATTGGTTTAGTATTTATCAGACATCCTAAAGAAATTCAAAAGGATTTAGAAAACTCTGAGGTTAAATCTTCTGAAATTGAAAATAAAACCTCGTTTTCCTCTACCTCAATGGTTTCGAATGACGAAATCAATGCTGGAATGAAACAATAGTCGCGCATGCACGTGATTGTTGAACAATCACAGATAGTGAAGTTAATAGACAACCAATCAGAAAGGAAGTGTTATATCACCCAAATCTAATTAGATATATATAGATACTGCTTAATGCATACCTTGGATCCTTTCAGGATCAATCATGAATATATATATATATTAACAACTAATAAAAAACTCGTATGGAATTATAGGTGTTAATGTTTTCCACATTTTACTGGTAGGTAATAACAGATCTTTATATTAACCATAAAGGAATTCAGTTTAAAAACGGAAACTACTTTTTTGAACTACTTTAGTTAATTTTAGATATCATTCTTCAATTGACGATGTTGCCCTTGCATAATTCTGGTTTAAAATCAACATCGATCATTAAACGTAAAATCCGTATTAAGTTCAGAATGATTAGAACTATAGAACTATTGTTATATATATATAATAGTTTATGAAGGCTTATTGAAATCCTATAGATGTTTCGCCCAGTGGACCAAGATATCCTATCCTTCATAATATCACACGTTTTCAATTCCAGAAATATTTAATGGTTCAACTTAAACAAAATTAGTATATATTTAACGTTGTTTCCAGAAAGTCACAAATATTTACTTGTTGTTCTTTGATTTTTATTATGATGATCATCTTCAAAGAAAGCATAAAAATGAAAATAAAATACGGAAAATTAATAATCCTTCAAATACTGTACTAGCTTGTTAAATGATCTACTTTCATTTTGTCTTTAGTTAGGCAATTTACATTTGAAAATTTATAGAAATAGCGTTGATTTTCTTATAATATAACTATATATGTATAGGCTATTAAATAATACATGATGTATTTTTGGTATATGAAAATGTAAAAGGTTAGAAATGTAAATAAAACAAAAACCCACATAATTTAGTGACCTGTCTTAGTGACCTTTTCTAAGATATCGTCGTAAGAAACTTCAGAGAAATCAGTACCTTGGACATCTGCATAAATACCATTTAAAGCTCTTCTTAAAGCATCCTTGGAAGAGGCATAAACCATCTTGGATCTAATTGGAGCAGTATCTGGAGACCAAGTAATGAACACAATCTTGGATCTTTTACCTTCAGATTCACTGATTTGGTATTCAAAATCGTAAACAGCATATAAACAATCATTTTCTGGTAATTTTTCTAAGAAAGCATCGTAGGATGCATCAGTAGATGTGTCCTTAACGACAATTTCAGTCTTAGCATCATTTAGACCGTATAAGATAAACTTATACTTTTGGCCTAATTTCAATTCGTTGAAAGCACTTAAAGATTCATCGGCAACGGCAACACTATATTAATATAATATTGTTAGTATAATGGATGAGGAAAAAAAAATTACACCTTAAAATTTGTAAACATAAAAAACATAAACAAAAAAAAAAGGATACAAATAACAACTTAATTGTGTTTGGTTAAAGAAAAAACATACCCTGATCTAGACATTGTAACTGTATATTATGTATGTATTGATTTTTCTATTTGATTGTGAAATCAAAACAACTATAATTCTATCTGAAGTTAAGAATTTAAAAGCTGGTTCAAGTTTACCTCCTTTAATTCACAAAATATTTCAATTCGCGAACTTGTTGCAAAAAGGCTAATTACGTATTCATCGTACAACATGATGACATTAACATTCCGTTCAATCATGATGAACGATGCATACTAATAATGATAAATAATAATAAAGTAGTAGTACTATTAAAAATGATAAATGAAAACTGAAATAAATCATATAGATTACTTAGAGTTTAGTTTTCTGACAAATGCTTCCTTGGCTGAGGTAATTAATGTGTCAAGCTCACCAGTCTTTTCACACATGCTATAGAATATACTATTCTTGTTCAACAACAATGAGTATGGATGATCATATTCCTTCACTTCACCAGCATCCATGACTAGGATCTTATCGTAATCGATAACAGATCTTAAACGATGTGCGATGGTTAAGATAGTGCTTCCGCTGAATTCAGTTCTGATCGTTTCTTGTACCTTAGCATCCGAGTCATAATCAATTGACGCAGTAGCCTCATCCAACAATAAAATCTTTGGGGAACGTAATAAGGAACGAGCTAAACATAATAATTGACGCTGACCTTGAGATAAATTACCACCACCTTCAGTAATGGTATTTTCTAAATCTAAGAATTTATTAATATTCTCCGATGCAATTGATGATGTTTCACCAACAGTAATACCGCTGTTGATATGTTGGTCTAAATCATTCTGCGACAATAAGTTAACACGTTTCAAAGCAGCAAAAATATCACCAGTACTATATTCATTGTATGGATCCAAATTGCTTTTAATTGTACCTGTAAATAAAGTTGGGTCTTGTGGAATGATTGTAATTGAACGACGTAATCTGGCTAAATCAATTGACGTGATATCAATGTTATCAATCTTAATATTACCAGATTCAGGGTCTAAAAATCTAAATAGTGCTGTAATAATAGTAGATTTACCTGCACCAGTTCTACCAACAACACCGACCTTACTCTTTGGATCAACAACAAAGGAAGCATTTTTGATAACCTTTGGTAAGTTTGGTGCATAACGTAATGACAAATCATTGACTTCGATCCTACCATTGTGTGGCCATTGGCTCGGTGGTTCGGTATAATTAGCAATGGTAGAATTGTCATATGGTTCCTGTTCGATTTCCATATATTCCTTTAATCTTTCCACAGAATTCATATTCATCTCAACTTCTGCATAAAATCTAACTAACCATAAAGCACCTTCGGTAAATGAAATTGCATACGTCAATGAAATACCTGCTAAACCAGCATCTAAATTATTAATATTAAGAAGAATGAAAATACCAGCACCAAAAACTACAAATGCACCAACTACATCGATTCTAAATGATAACCATCTGTTAGAAACCCACATATAAAAAAATGGTTTATTGTTATCATCTATCTTTAATAAATTTTCTCTAATGAACCTTGTTTCGTCACCAAAAGCACGAATGGTTGTAACACCGACTAATGTTTCACCGAAATGTTGATAAATAGGAGATTTTGAGATGGAATCTAATCTTTTCAATTCACGAGAACCAGCCAAATAGAAATAACCGATCACATAATACATGATACTAATCATGATAGCAACAGAAATAAATTGAGGTGTGATAAAAGTAATAAGGATGATAATAGCGATACACTCGACTAATGAATAAAAAGCACCGTTCATATAAGGCGCCAATTCTTGGTCAATTGCCTCCATATCCTTAGAAAAACGATTCATAATTCTACCTATTGGAGTAGCGTCAAAGAATCTCAATTTAGAATGTAAGACCCTATCTAATAACCTCTTGAAAATCTTTCTTGAAGCAATAATACCAGCAAGGAAATTACAGAATGTTCTAGTGGAACCTGCAATAGCTTCTACTAAACCGATCAAAAAATAAATAGATAAGTAATATTCTGTGGAATGTTTTTCTATTGTTTCAGTTTGAAGTGTGTTATTGCTAAACGAGAATAATTTATTCAGCAAATGATTAATATTTGGTCGTAGAGAATAACCTTGAGGAACCATTGATTTGCTTAAAATTGAAACAGGTGTAAGGAAGAAAGAAACCGCATTTTTCGTAACCCATTCACGGATCCAATAGGCTTCAGTAATATTGGCAGCTTGACATAAGAAGAACAATGATGCTAAACTTAAAATAACTTTCCAACCACCAAACACTTCGGCATACCAAGCATATACATCTAAACTAACGACACCTTCCGATTTCGTTTCTTCTTCTATTAATTTACCATCTTGTTCATTGTGTGTTGACTTTTTGGAAACGTTAATATTAGTATTAGTATCAGCTTCACCGGCACGTTCCTTGTTAAGTTGTTTATTTAGAGCAGCTGTTAAACTAGTCATGCTGGTATCATTTTGAGTTTTAGCAAGATTTACAGAAGAAGCATGTCTTGACATAATGCTACTTTTCACTAGTTCATCATCACCTAAAATACCTTTATCTAATAATGTTATTGGTGGTCCTTGATCCTTGATCTGACCATCTTCCAGGATAATAACTAATTCAGCATTTCTCAGAGTCAAAGAGATATTATGAGAAACCAAAATACAGGTTCTATCCTTCATTAGTGGACCTGTAATACAATTATCATATATCCATGAGGCAGTAGGAGCATCGACGGCACTCAAACAATCGTCTAGTAGAACATGTTTTGAATCAGAGTATAATGCTCTTGCCAAAGAAATTCTTTGTTTTTGACCACCAGATAATGTTATACCCTTTTCACCAATTTCAGTAGCATCACCTGCTTTCAATACTTCAAAATCACGTTTTAAACTACATGCTTTAACAACAGCTTGATATCTTGAGTCAATATAAGAATTATTAAATAAAATATTATTTCTCACAGTGTCATTCAGTAACCAAGCAGATTGAGAACAATATGCAATGGAATTTGTTAAACCCTCAGAATTAGTAGTTGAATCTTGTCTAGCATCTAAAGAAGGAACTATGATCTTACCTTCTGATAAATGCATTTCACCCAAGAGGGCCATTAACAAAGACGTTTTACCAGAACCAGTTGGGCCAATAATAACATTTAATTTACCAGTCTTGAATTCAATATTTAGGTTTCTTAATTTAAATTCTTGAGAACTCATACCCCATCCGACTGTTGCATTTTCGAAAGCTAATCGTTGACCATTTCTATCTACAGTTAATTGATTATATTTTTCGGTTTCTGCCTCCTTTAAAAACTCTTCGACTCTATCTAACGAAACTTTAGACTGCATAACGAAGCTTAACATATCTGCTAATCTATCTAAGGGATCCCTCAATAAGCTAAATAAAGATAAAGCGGTAAAAGCAACAGGTGCGTTTAAAGTCTTGCCTTCAACATATACGTAGTAAGTAAAAGCTGTAGTTGTAACGAGGACTGGGGTTAAGAAGAAGAAGAAAGAACTTGATACCCATGCAATGGATCTGTAAATTAAGTATTTTAATTCCTCTTCTCTGATGTCATTAATTTCCTTGGAAAAATTATCTTCCCAGGAGAAAAATTTTATTATTCTAATCGCTTGAAGGGCTTCATTCAATTTTTGAATACGTTTATCTGTAATTTCTAAATTCTTCTTTTGAAAGTCACCGATCATATTTGCCAATTTGAAGTTAATTGGTGAGGTCAAAATAATAACGGCAGCACCGACTATAGCTGAAAATCCCAGTAAGTTGTAGAGCAGGTAAAGAGCAATAATGGTCATAACGATAGCCTCGACAAAAGAATGTAAATATGAGCAAATTTCTGAAATTTTGAATGCATCAACTGCCATAAGATTAATAATTTGGCCTAATTTTGCAGATGATTCGGTAGATTCCTCATCACCATCAATATTTTTCTTATCATTTAATTTCTGTGGGTCTTGTAACTCTGGGGTGGTTTCGTCAGAAGAATCTCTATTTCCCTTATCTTTTGTAGTGATCTGTTTTTTTAAGGCTTTGGAGTAAATTTCAGAAACAATGATACTTTTCATTCTAATACAAACTCTTCTACCAAAAAATAAAGCTTGCCCGTTAGCAATCGCTACTAGAATTTTACAAACGAACATTAGTATGACATATAACCAAGCTACGTTTAATGGAGCAGAGTCTTGATCATCCACGTACTCTAAAATTTTCTTCAGCAAAAGTGTTGGTGTAAAAGTCAAGAAACTTGAGATACATGCCCAAAAACCTTGTAATAATAAATAATTTTTGAAAAACAAAATTAAATTTAATGAGAAACTTCTTTTATTATTCTTGAACGTATTGACATGATGCCTGAATTTCTTAACAACAAAAATGGAGTAATCTTCCATTGATAAACCCCAAATATCCTCTTGGTTTATAATATGATTATGAGCATCCCAAATAAACTTGTCTAGCCATGACCAGCAGATGAAACTTGCAATTGAACTGCCTTGTTCAGGAGATGGTGTAATGTTTTCATCGGTCTTATATGAAATAATAAAATTATTTTTAATTGGAGCAAAAAACATAATAAGAAATAAAACTGAATCAATAGAAAATTGCGAGATGTAGTACTTTCTGATTAATTTAGATTCAAGATTATGAATAAGAACGGAACGAAATGGTAAAAACATAGATACAAATAAGAAAAAGTATGATACGAATGATACAAGCCATAAATTACCTGGATATTTGTTTAACCATTTAATCGATTGATGAATATTTAGTAGCCTTAATGATACCGCAGCTGTTAATAAAATCCATTGGACTAATCCAACAATAATACCAATACTATTAAATTCTTCTTGATAAGAATGATGTTTATTTTGATTTATGAATAAAGAAAAATGTATTATCAGTTGTGAGACTACTAATATGAATTCAATTACAATTCTTGTCTTATCTTTAAAATTTCTTGTAACTAGGGTTGGAACACCATGTGGTTCACCATTTATTTTTGTTAAAGATAATTTTTCAATTGAGAAATGTTTTTCTTTCAGAAGTTCACCATTGGAAATATCTGAAATTGTAGAATATGATGGGGATTCATTATTATTATCATTAATTGGTGGTAACAAGGGTTGATTTTCGTTATTAATTTCACCACTATTTTCTAGTTTTTTTAAGTTTATTAAATGCTCTATAAAATCATCTTTTTTACGATGTAGAATATTATAATTATAGTAATGGGACCAAATATTTAAACTGATAAACAATATACTGCCAACAGTTAAAAGTAAAGGTATGAGAAAATTGATATATTTTATTCTTCCACACTTTGTAACGTCATCATAATACCAAAATGTGCAGGAATCTGACTGATTTCGAAATTGTGAATTCATAATCTTGTTCTCACAGTATATTATACTTCTTTCAGAACCTAACTATAGTGCTTCTCTTGATTACAAAAGCAAATGATTTAAGTATCAGTATTCTTTAAACTGTGTTAAAATTCAGCAATCAGAATTATAATATATTTATATGTGCATGTGTCTGCTTTCTCCTCAAATGAAGGGAAAGTTTAACTCATCTTGTTTTTACACGCAGAAAACACTGCTTAAATATGACTTATCAGAGCAGCGTATCTATTTATGCAGAAAATTTTTCAAGGTACGCCCTGACCCGCAGATGACACACAAGTTAACGTACAAATAACGAAAATCATCGATGACTTTATTCATAAGATGTTTTTAATGCGTTAACAATATGACACATTCTTTACTATGATTCTTTTTCATACTAGCAAATTAATGAGTCAGATAATTTTCTTTGGGGTAATAACTGATATCAATTTAGAGGGCCAAGAGCTTGGAATACATAATGCGAAATAAAATAAGTAGAATGATAGATACGTTTTTTTGTGTTTTTTAACTATTAGCCATTGAAATGATTGTTGTGTTAATAGATTCATTTTCTTTATCTCTTGCAATTGAAACAGCTACAAACAATTTCCTATTATTTAATTTCTTTCCATTTAGTTCCAAAACTTTATCATCGATTTTCTCTGACGCATGCAATTTATTGTAAGTCGCAAATGCATAGCCTCTGTTTCTTTCTTGTGAACGAATAATTTTTCCTGTTTCTAAATCCTTTACTTTTCTCATTGGCATGGAAATTAGTTCAACGTCTAAGTTTAAAAAATTTGCTAATTGTTCTTTAGAAATACTGTATGGCACATTTCTTATAAAAATTGTATTGTTACTTTTCTCTACATTGGACAATGGAATTTTCTTATCTGGTTTGATAGTTGCCTTCGATCTTCTAGTTTTTGTTCGTTTTGCTACATGGATATTTTCGAATGAAAGTGGTTTATCATTCAAGAAATTGATTTTTTGGTATTTTATATTTAATTTTTCAATATATATTCTTTCTGAAAATGATACAAATGCAAATTTCAGGATTTGTTGTCTGCCTTCTATGTAAATTTTCTTACTGCGTAATAAAATACTTGAAACATTAGGTTCATCTTTAAGAAATAGTTTTAAATCATTTCTGTGAGTTTTAGACGGTAAATTTCCTATATAAACCGTCGATTTAAGATCAGGTTTGCTATTTGAGTTTTCAATGTTATCTTTTCCGTTAATGTTAACTTCTTTTAATGGTGCTATCACTTTAGTTATTGACATATTTCCTTGATTAAACGATTCAGAATGAGTAATCATAACTGAATCATAAATCAATAAAATAGATTATTTGAGGGTACTGAAAATAACATTTTAACATCTTTTATCACCTTTATATATATATTTAATTTTTTTGGCGGGAGGGGAGGGATTCATATTAGCCGCCGAACAATTTTTACAAATAGAAGTATGGAAAAATACCGATATATACTTTAGATACACAATACTTTTAATTGATAAGATGCGTAAATTAAATTAATATAAAAACGATATATAGTTATTTAGATATTGATACTAATTAGTTTAAGCGGATTGAGAAGCCTTGGCTTTCTTAGCCATTTTGTCTTGAGCCTTGGCACCCATGATACCACCACCCCAGTGCTTCTTGTTTTCATCGTATTTATCAGCGAAGTTGGCGTTGATAGTAGAGACTAATTTAGCTAAAGCTGCTTCATCTTCTGGCTTAACTTCAGTTAAAGCAGCGACAGCGGAGGTCTTTTGGTTGACTAAAGTACCTAATCTAGCCTTACCCTTGACAATAGCGTATGGAACACCCATCTTCTTACATAAAGCTGGTAAGAAAATAACTAATTCAATTGGGTCAACATCGTTGGCAATCAAAACTAATTGGGTCTTCTTGTTTTCAATTAAGGAAACAACGTGGTTTAAACCGTACTTGACAACAAATGGCTTTGGAGAAGCTTCTTGTCTGGTTTTACCTTCAGCGATGGCAGCGGCTTCCTTGGTTAATCTTTCCTTCTTTTCAGCAGAAGTTTCTGGTCTGTACTTGTTGAATAACTTGAAAGTTTCAGTAGCAGTGTTTCTGTCTAAAGTGTATTGGAATTGAGCAATAGTTGGTGGAACCTTTAATCTCATAGATAAGATCTTCTTTTGTCTTTGTAATCTGACATATTCTGGCCATTTAACGTATCTGGACAAGTTTCTCTTTGGTTGAATAGATTGACCAATACCAAAATTCTTTGGAGTAGAGTTGGTTAATGGGTTCTTAGCCTTAGCAGCTTTGTTAGATTTAGCACCGAATGGAGCTGGAGCAACTTTCTTACCTGGAGCCATTTTTTCTTACTTAGTTTGTTCAACCTATGTAAAAAGTATTACACAAAACAATAATGTATAAAAATATTTTATGTTACATGAAGTATACTCATCGCATATGTTAGTACTACAGTTCACTGCATTCTCTAATTTCGCAAGTTGGTATGGTATGGCTTGTTCAGATTCGATAATTTCAAAATTTCCTGCTCCCATTTGTGCGCGTCATCACTCAATTAAAAAATTCAAATTTTCAAATTAAAAAAAATAATTCAGTTTTAAAAATGAATGAAAATGTAACAACTATGCATGGGTGCACCCATGCATAATGAAACAGTCATATCTTTTGGATGGATGTGTCAATCAATAGTCTTTGGATGCTTAACAATCTTGGCATTGCCATTGATCTTGGCATTTACATTTGTGTTCCATACTGTTTGTAGGATGGAAATTTAGTTGTATTATTCAAGGTCGTATATAGTTTTCGGAACATTAGATTCGTAACAATGTACTTTATTTTACATTGCTCTTTTCAGGTTCCTGTTTGAAACAAGCGTTTAATATTTACTACTAAAGACTAAGCCACCCCTCCCTCCCTATATCTGAAGCTTAATCAACAAGATTTGTATTGTTTTTACACGTCTTGGTGGATTATATCACTAATATGGCAACTATTAATACGTGATTGAATTGTATTTTGTTGAATAGTCGTAGAAAAAATAAAACTCTAAATATAGATCAACTATTGTTACAACAACAGATTGAATAGAGAAAATGGTACATTTTAGACACATATTGTTAGAAAATGTGGTAGGTTGTTTTAATGGCTTCGTACAATCGTAAATAGTACGCTATTTTTGAAACAAGCAAATAGTACAAATTCTGCACTGGCACCAGATGTACCTCTAAAATATAATCATCAAAGTACTGGCTGCATTATTTCTTTTCTATTAGACACGCAACAGAATGATTTACAGCCAAAATTAAATACGACGTGCAGATTCAGGTGTATGTCTAAATTGGAATATTTACTCATCTAACGCATCGTTGCTATATACGACCTAAAACGAAAGAACGACGATTTTTCAATGATGCTTAATTAAGAAACAAGATGTCAGACAGTATACAGTAATATTTTTAAATAATTACTAATGTAAAGGTTATTGAATCTAGGGGTATATTGAAGGAGCTGGGTTCAACAATAACTCGTTCAATAATTAAGGAAAGGTTAATTAGCAGATATTCTAATGTAATAATGAATAACTTAAAGCCAACAGATAGATAATAATAAACGAATAGATATTAATGTAATAATGAATAACTTAAAGCCAACAGATAGATAATAATTAAACGAATAGATATATTGTAAAACTATTCAGTTCATTGATAGTTTCTTAAAAAAAAGGTATAAAAAGAGAAGGTTTATATCAATTTAAATACTTCAATTCATTGTTTCTTTCAATAATAATAATATAACAACAAACAAACAAGAAACAACAACCAAAAACAACAATCAATCAATCAAAAATGAACTTCAAATTAGCTGCCTTATTCACTACTTTAGCTGCTGCTTCCATTGCTTCAGCTGCCACTACCACTATTACTCCATATGAACTTGCTGAAATTGAAGGTATTATGTTAGATGCTGAAAATAATTTAATGCAATATGTGAATTTAGTGTCTAGTGGTGAACTTTCCTTTAGTGATTTACCAGCTGGTGTCTTAGATGTTGCCTTAGCTGTCATCAACAATGATGCTGGTTACACTTCTCTATACACTAAAGTTGATTTCGCTGGTGTTTCTTCCATGATGACAAAATTACCATGGTACTCTACCAGATTATTACCAGAAATTAATTCTATTTACTCTGAAGAATTAGCCACTGCAACTCTATTATAAGACGATATAGCTTTTCTCCATCTTTTTTCTGACTTATATATGATAAATTTATAAACTTTATAAAATAAAAATAAAAAAACTTTTTTTTTTTGATTCAATCTATTCTTTTAACCAACTGAAGATAAAAATACTTACCCATCTCTGTAAATATGTTTTTTTATATAATTGATCATCCCCTATTATATCCGGTGTATCACATTGGTGAAAACACCACCAAACGTTATCTTCCAATTGCTCAGGTTCGATGAAAAAACTGTCTCGATATTCCTTGGGTAATATTACTGTCATATCACTTGGTATGCAAACTTTCGATATCTGAACACCATTTGAGTCTATATAATCACAGAAAAGCTTAATATATAGAGTTGGTTCCTTGTATATGTTACTATATTGTATACGTAACAATACAGATGTTGCATCGATTGTCTGCAAGATGCGATGAGTTGGTTTGATATTAAGTGTAAGAGAAGTTGAGGTATAGTTAATTTGATTACACTTTGACCATTTTTGGAATGTTTGATCTATATATATACGGTGTAACTGATGTAAAAACTCTTGTTCTGTTAACATTTATTGTTTTGTTGTCATTTTTCATTAATTTTTTGTTTATATTTAAATTTTAATAATTATTTAAAGTTTTGTTGTTGGAATAAGATAAAAAGAAAATTAAAAAAAACAAACTCCAATTCGGATAAATAATAAATAATAAATAATAAATGATAAATAATAAAGTATATGAATATATATGTATATATCTATGAATGATTGATTCTCTTTTCTTTTAGCACAACCATCAAAATAGAATTACGATGCAAGTAAATTATTTTGATAAATAAAAACACTTGAATTAACTAAATGCTAATTGTTTCTTAATTTCAGCGATTGAACGACCAGGATTTAAACCTTTTGGACAAGTTCTAGTACAATTCATAATTGTGTGACATCTATATAATGACATTGAATTTTGTAACATTTCTTTTCTCATTTTTGTTGCTTGATCTCTACTATCTATTAACCAACGATAAGCTTGCATTAAAACAGCAGGACCTAAATATTCTTCTTGATTCCACCAATAAGATGGACATGAAGTTGAACAACAAGCACATAAGATACATTCATATAAACCATCTAATTTTTTACGATCATCGATACTTTGTAAGATTTCTTTACCATCAGCAGGAAATTCTT
Organism: Kazachstania kunashirensis; assembly: GCA_003708465.2. Lineage (NCBI taxonomy): Eukaryota > Fungi > Ascomycota > Saccharomycetes > Saccharomycetales > Saccharomycetaceae > Kazachstania > Kazachstania kunashirensis. The sequence goes on from PPOH02000260.1 coordinate 29,198, forward strand.
TTCTATGTAAAAATGGTTTAATTGATTTATATTGTTGATAAAAATTTGTTAAATCTGGTACTAAATCTTTAACAATATACATATGAGGTAAAGGATAAATTTTTAATTGTTTGCTTTCATCTTGATTAATTTTACATAAACATGCCAAAGTATTTCTACCTCCAATATTCATTGCGCATGAACCACAAATACCTTCTCTACAAGATCTTCTATAAGTCAAAGTTGAATCTTGTTCATTTTTAATTTTATTTAATGCATCTAAAACCATTGGGCCACATTGATTTAAATCAACTTGATACGATTTTAGTTGTGGTTTTTCTGTAGGTTTGTCTGGATTCCAACGATAAATCTTGAATGTTTTTAATCTTGGTACTGAACTACCTTTAGCAGTTACAGCTAATCCTCTTTTTGCTATCAAACTATATACATTCCGTGGAATTAATGCCATGACGAATTTTTTCTTTTTTTTTATGCTAATATTATGCTAATATTATCCTTCGACTAACCGTTTCACCCAGTTTTCTTTCACTTATCATTCATTTATCGTTAAAAGTATGTATTTCACATTTTTTCCTACCAACAAAAATGGTTTAAAAAATAAATTATAAATATACTAATATATATATATATATATATATTAGTCTATTTTTTATACACAGAAGCAAAAGAAAAAAATGAGGGGAAACCCTTAAACAAATCACGCGGGCCAATCAAAACGGAGCATTGATGTTATCTGTGAACCTTTTCCGTAGCTCGGGTTCCCCATTCACCCGATCAACCAATCAGGTGCGAGAATCGGCCCGCAGACGAAAACTCCGAGAATCCGATTATATATATATATCCATCACGTGACTCAGAGGACAGCTTCACAGAATTTGTTATATTCGATGACAGCGACACTAATGCTCTTGTAAACTGATTTCTTCTCCTGTGGGTCGTCGATTGGGATGAAGTATTCACTTTGTGTCTTTAGCTTGATACGTATGCCTCCACGTTCCGACATGATGCCTTGAATTGCATGATATGTGACCCCCCACATGACTTCCTGTGTTGCCATTCGAATTTCTGTGATACGTTGCATTGAGACAATCACACTCAATTCTTTACCTGGTAGTACTACATGGGCTAAATAGTCATCATCAAGGAATAATCCACCGTTTGCGGTTTTCAACCAATATTGACCTTGTGCGGGTCTTAAATCATAAGTTCTAATAATTTGATCATGATTTACAAACCTTGGTATTCTGATGCGTTGTGCATTTTGTGATTGTAATATTGTAGTAGAACTTTTAACACCTTGACTTAAATTATTTGTTAAATCAAGAAATCCAATTGCTGTCTTTGTTGGTAAGCTTATTAAACCTTTACCTAAACCTTTGAAAAATCCACTGGTACCTTCCGTTTGTCCACCTTTAATTGGATCCATTGCAATACCTGCAATACCACTCCCTAATGTGCTAGCAAAAGATTGTGCAGATGTCGAAAAAACATTACGTGAATTTGCGTTCATTCTTTGTTGTAATCTTCTTGTTGCTTGAAAATTTTGATCTTGTGTTACAGATAGACCCTTTGCAACAGACCCAGTAACTTTTGCCATACTATCGGATAAACCAAATACTGTTTTCTTTGCAAATGATAAACCACCTTTTGCAATATATAATCCAATATCTTGCGGACGATCATTCAATACATATCCTTGATATGGTTCATAAAATAAATCCCATACACCTGAACTAATTGTATTAAATAAACCAACAGGATTACCAAGAAAATCTGCTGAACCTAATATCATATGTATCTGATAGAAAAATTGTTGGCTATAATGTGTTTGAATAGATTGAACCAAAAATGGTATAGGGACTCTCAAATTATCTAAAAATAGTGCATTCAATTTGATTGGCGCATCATTAACATTACCAACAGTCATTGTTAATACATGTAATAAAGAAACAGAGGCAGAACCACTCATATCCTTAGCATTCTTATATTCGCTATCTTCCATATTGTCTTCCGAGGAGGTTTTCTCAGTACTGACAAATGAAAGATGCAAAATTGTTGGTTGAATATGAAACATCTCAAAATATACATCGTTCGAAAAATTTAATTCTTCAACCTTAGCCAAGGTATTCCTTTCTTTGAATGGAACACTATCCGCATCCCTATATAACGGAGAACCAGGGAACTTCATAAAATCAATAATTGAATAAACAAAGTCTTCGTCTAATTGAATGGAAAATTCTTGAAGTAAAAATGTTGCATGCTTGAAATATGAAATACCAAAGGAATCATCCTTGACCTTTGAAACAGAACCAGAGAAAATAGGATGATTGTTCAGTTCTTGAGAACTTTTTGGAATAGATGTTGGATATAACACACTTTGATAAACACTACCAAATGACTGATTATCAACTTGAAGCCATTTTATTTTCCAACCATATGTTTGGTAAAGCTCACTATCTTTATAAGTTAATTCAAGGCCCCTGAGACTGATATATGCTAATTCTTTTAATTTTTTATTAACTAATGATATACCGAACCCTTCGATGTTAACATTAATCTTCTTCAATATATGTTTATCTGCCTCTTCTGCCTCAAAGATATCACCACTACTTGTTAAAGAAACGTTTGAATCAACAATAGTATCTTTTGATTTATTTTGGTTTAAAATACTGTTGTTTGGTATTGATTTATCTCTCAATTTATATAAACTTAAGGAAGGATCATATTTTGAAATTACCAGAGATTGGGTTGGCCCATCAGCGATGACATTCAAATCAACAATAGCATTACTTTCATTAGCAACTCTTGCAGGAATACGCATAGGTTTTTGATTACCGATTTCTGCTAGTTTAATTTCTCTTTTACGACCGCGAGCAGTCAAAACTAGCTTCTTCTGTCTTGCAATAGGATAATCCCAAGCATAAGGCATAACACTTCTTGGTGGTACCTTGTAATACAACGGTTTAAAAATATTCCTGTAATCCTCCTCTTCTGGTTCAACTTCATAATATTCATCTACAACAGATGGATCTCTTTGGTAAAATATAAATTCGTGGTCACTAAAGTTTCTAATAGAATAAGGCCAAATATTCTCACCGTCATTAATTCTAACAAAAATTGTAGCTTGTTCTAATGTTATTTCCAGTTTCAAAAGCATATGGGTTCCGTTTTCACGTAAAAGTTTCAAATATGTCAAACCAATGTCCTTGATAAAAAACGGTGCTGTCCATTCTGAATTTATACCCAACGTCTTAAGCGTTAATTGTTTATTAACAATATTGCGTAAATTATACAAAGCCAAAGACCCTTCAGATCCAAGCTCAGTAGTATCTACAGATCCTGTTTCACATATACTTATTGGGAACGGTAATTCATTCTTAATTATGTAACGTGGAGAAACTGTAACTATCTTGCTCAGTGCATACTTACCGGTACCATCCGCAATACTAATACCCAAATTGCATTCCAATGCCTTATCTAAAACATTAATGGTAACGTCAAATGTTTGACCAATGGCATCTAAGGATAAAGGTGTGCTCCAATTAGTTTCTTTAAATTTGATACGAGCTCTGTTGTTCGTATCTCTTTCGTTATCAAAAGAAAACATCTTTGGTAGAGTGAATTTAGTGTTATCCTCAACAATTAGCCTAGATTGGGTAATGTTTTTAAAGGATCCCTCCACATATAAATCTCTATCAGTACAGTTCATTACGATATAAGGAGAGTAAATTCTGATGATTTTAGCTCTACTACCTTCAATACTTTGATATTTCATATGCACTTCTAACTGTTGTCCATTATCAAAATATAAATGTAAAACTTTTTCAGGTTCTAAGTTTGATTTCTTGGGTGTGTTAATTATTGAAGGTTTTGATACAGGTGCCTCTTCAACCAATGGCTGAACGGTAAGCAATAAGAAATCATCTAATGATACATCATAAACGGTAATTTGTTCAGATTTATTTAAGAGCTTATAATTTTTCATTTCCTCCCGTTTACTAAAAATACTGAACTGTATATCGCAAGGCAACAAGTTCTCAATAATTATAGAAGGAGATACAGTAATTTTCATATGGGGATAAATCTTTGCTAATGGTTCCCGCTTGTCATATTTTGCATTTATCTCAAAATAGATCTTTTCATCATCATTATGAAAAGATTTACAGTTGATAGAAGTTGGCTTACTCAATAATTGTTTCCAAACGATTGGTTCATGTGACCAGCCAAAATTTGTTTCGTTTGCTGGCTGTATATAGATGTTCGATGCATACGCAAATTCAATTGGTACGGAACTACTTTCAGATGGAGGAATTAAAAATTCAACTGAACTATCATCAGAAATTTTAATTACTCTAAAAAGCAGCGGAATACCAGTTGTATTCTCTAATAATAGTGTTGATCTAAAGGTAACTATTTTTACATTATCCTCAGTACACTCTAAATCATAAATAATTCTATTATGAACACCATTTACGGCTGGATTCAAAACATGAAGTAATTCTCCCTCAGATGTAGCATCAATAGTCATGTTACCGGAATACTTTGGGTCAGCTACATTAACACCTAAAAAGCTTTTTGTATTATCTGTATCCAACCTTTCTCTAATGGATTTCCAATCTTCAAACTCCCATGATTGACTTGTTTTTGCTCGCAGGCATATTTGGCCAGTTCTTTTTACCCTGTCAGCTGGGTCAGATATCCAAATATTAAGATCCAAACCGGTATCGTTCACTAATTTGTAAGGTTTTTTAGAACCTCTTGGTATCAAAGACAACTCACTAGTTAGAGATTTTGGAATATTGGCCAGCATTGCAACTGATCTTGAAGATAGTGTAATATCCGTCATTTGTTTGGTCATGATGTCGAAAATCATCGATGCATCATCATCAAAAACTTGTCTTAAATGAAATGTAATCGGGATAGTTTCTATTAATGGCTCCCAGCTTGATCTCGAATAATTGAATACATTTATCGTTGTTTCTAGGTTTGCAGAAGCATCTAGGGCAGTAGTCCAATCCTTCGCAGTTATTGTGAACTCTTTGATCTGTGTATCTAAAATAGGCATTTCATGAATATCACCCAAGAGGATTACTCTAAACCCGCCAAAATCAGCCTCAAACGATTCACCTTTTAGAAGTACACTTGGTAAATTGATTAAGTCATGTTTACTTTTAATTTTTGGTCCCGTAGTACTTTTACTAGCAATACTTGGTGCATATTTCTTCATTCTCTTTTCGAATTCCTTTGAAAATATTCCTTTAGTTATCTCATTGCTTGTATTTTCGATATCACTGGTTATTTTATTAAGATCCATAAATGAAAGAGCCTTATTGAAAATCATCATCGCTAGACGAATATCTCTAAGAGAAATACGCATAATCAATGGTTCTACTGATGCATGGATTCTAGTAAGGAAGCTTTCAGGCGTAGTATCTCTTTTATCAATTGTCAAAGAAGATGAAAAATCATCTATTAGACGAATCTTGTTTTCTTCCAAAGCATTCACTTTTGATAAAAACATTCCAATATTATTAGCTGATAGTGACGTAATATTTTGTTCTGTGAATAAAAACTGACCCACACTAAAAACTACAGCCTCCGAATCCAACTCTGCAGGATTTGCTAACAAAATAACTGCAGTGTCAACCACATTAAGGGAATAATGCCAATTATTATTTATATTTGATTCTTTACTAATGTTGTCTGTGCTGTGTGACGGGTTTGCAGTTGCATTGGAGGGTGAATACTTCATTGATTCCTTCGACAAGAGAACAGCATCGAATAATCTCTTAACAGCAAATATATGATCCATTGCTATAATTATACGAGGACTGTGAATGGTACTTGAAATATTGGTCAAAAGCCCATTTTTAACTAGCGTACGTGATATCGTTGCAAAAAATTGATGAGTATTAGAATCAGATCTTTGAATTAGCTCCGGATGTTTATTGTCTTTATTGTCACGTGTATCCTTCACAGTAAATGCAGAAATATGGGCATCACCAGTTGAGGTACCATCGGTATGTACAATAATGCTTGATGAAATATCTTGTAACGTAATGCAGGTTAAACTTTTACTATCAATAGTCGGACATGAATCCGTATCATTGTACAAAGTCAAAGATATAGAAGGTGCGTCGAACATAAAGTCAATACTGTTATATAATGCATCTTTGGAATCTCTAACTTTTGAATGTGACGAATTATCCGAAGGAGAAGCATCATTGTTAGATGTAACATCATATGGTTCCGAGGAACTATCGATATCTTCTATGGACGATACAGAATCTGCTGTCGCTAAATTGTCTTTATCAGGTAATATAAAGGTAGCTTCAAGCGTGTTAATGATATCATACAAATAACCCAATTGGAGCTCGGTGACTCCTAACGCTAGAGGTTCCAGTCCACCGTTGATTTTAAATACGGGGTTATCATCATTGCCAAGCGTATTATGAACAATATCAAAACCAATGTTCATACCATCGGCCATAAATAATTTTTGAATAATATCATCTTTCAGATTAAATAGGGACGACACTTGCCCATTTCTAAGGCCAAGGTGAATAGTATTAAGCATAATATCATTATTTGATTTAATAAATTCATTATCAACAAAAATTTCACCCAAATAAAACTTGATACTGTCGAATTTATTATCACCAAGTCCACTTAGTTTAGAAAAGTTGATTATTGGCGCTTTAACGGATATGTTTGCCTTCATATTATTAACAGACTCTAACGATGGTGCTTGGGTATAAGCAGCTTGTCGTATACTATCAAAGTATGTCTTTAATTTATTAAACTTTCGGATAAAGGCAACAATTCTTTTGGTAGACTCTCTATTAAAATTAATAAACATAGAACCAGTAGCTAATTTTAAGGCTGAATCATAATTCAAAGTGTTGGTCGCAACATCAAACTTTTCATAATTTAATTCTACCAAGTCCTGGTTATTCATACTGATTAACTTTCTAAGTACACTAGTTTTTTCCACACCTTCATTAATGTCGTCCGTAAGTTCCATTCCGTCAAATTTCATCGTGAACTTCAAGGATTCTGGTAGAAGTAACAGGTCATATCGACCTGCTGATAATTCTAAAGTTGCCAGCTTTAATGAGTCATCATTCAAAATAACATCCAAACCTTCATACTTAAAGCTTATATTGAACTTTTGTGGAGCATCATCATTATTTTGATCATTATGCTTCAACTTATCTGCTGGCACTTCTTGTGCATCGGGATCTGTAAAGGTGAAAACCATATAGTTCATCAAACTTAATATAGATTTAGGTGTCAATACAAGTCTCATCCTGGTAGCATTGATTAACGCATCTTGATCAAAGACTTCTATTAATGAACCTTCGTGACTTACAATTCTTTGTATTCTTTTGTATTCAAATGTCACAATATCTGTCGATGTATCGCTAGTTTCAGAACTTATCAATGTCCGAAATTCTTCAACATCTGTATTCACCATGTGGTCTTCAACTGTAAACGTATGAACACTCATGTCAATATCCATCTGTTTAGCCATTTTAGCGAATGTGAATTTATAAGTATTGAAAGCCAGAACGACTAACTTCTGGCTTTCCATAGTAGCCTTATCTAAGCATTGATATAACGAGAAATGAGCTTCATCTATATCAAAATTTACCTCCAAGAACTTTTGATTCATTTCTAAAGATGACATTCCCTTCAGTAACTTGACAGTTTCATTTAACCTCTTTTGTTCAAGTTTATACTCATAATCTAGTGACTTTGTAGAAGTTGTAATATGGTAATCATTATCTGAGTTAACTTCGTCCATCGTTGGTATTAAGTTTTGGGCTAATTCTAGGAATATCTTGTATTGATAATCGTTAAGGATCATAGATAATTTTGGGAGATGCCCAGATAACCTAAATCTTGGTAATTTTAATGCTTTTGGTAAAATTGATATATCTAAAACAATATCTAATTCCATCTTTTCTAATATAGAAAATTTGTTATCATTTGAGGATTTGTTTAGAGCGTCAAGTGTTGTAGTAACATCAGGACCAATTGATATTTGTGTATTTTGAGACTTTACTTTAAATCTGTCAAACATTAGTCTATTAATATCAGATCCATTTATATTATCATAGTCTTCTGGTGACATATCTCTAATCTCCTTGATTTTTTCTTTTGATACTAAATCACTTGTCATAGACATATGACCAGCATCAATGACAGCACATGGTGCACTCCATGAATGTGGATCGAGAGGAATTATGATCAGTGGTGCTTGAAGATCGAGCTTCAAGTCTATGGTTTTGTGTTCATCTAATAATGACTCAATGCCCATTCTTGTTTGATTAGTCCATCCCTCAACTGTGGTGCTAGCTGCATTTATAATAGCATCAATTGTGTTCAACTGATCAGCCTTTGGTTTAAAAAATTTCATGATTTCTGATATAAAATGAATATGGTAAAATACAGTTGTACCTAATAGTCTTAGACTGAGCCTTGAATCTGCATCACAATCAAGAGGATTTGATTCATACGAAACCTCAAACAACGGATCTTTCTCCCCTGTACTGGACTTAGTTGAGTTATCCTTTGAACAAATAATATCTTTAAATAAACTATTTGGAGAGCCATCTTCAACTTTAAATTCCTGTAGTTTAAAAACAGTCATACTTGAATCTTCTTTACTTAGAAATTCCAGATCACAATTATTGAATTTAACAGATCCTAAACGCATATTTTGCTCTTTATTTTTGATTACCAAGAAACCTTCGTGTAGAACACTAGTCACTCTTAATTTTGGCAAGTGCTTGGCCACAGCGGTATTTGATAGGTCACTCTGTAGTTTGTCATTATATTCAATAGCCTCGTATAGCTCTTTCCTTTGTTGTTCACTTAGAGCCAAATTTTCAGTTTGATTTGATGTTTTACCATTATTCCACCAGGAAGAAAGCCAAGTTGTTGGTTTTTGATCTTGAATAACATCTTGATCAATGACATTGTTAGAAATCGGTGATATTTCTCTAGAGTTCAGTCTGCTCTCCATATACTGTTTGTTGGCCACAGTTCTATATAAAATTATTGTATCATAATCTAACTCCTTTTCTAATTGTGTCAGTTCATTTTCCTTGATAGGATCTGGTAATGATTCCTCAATATTATTTAACTGAAGTTTTTCTATCCAAAGGTTGATATAATCTCTTCTTTGATCTGCTGATTTCTTCATGTTCGACCAAGTCCACATCGCATTTTTTTCATGTATCTCTTCACGTACACATGATGCAATA
>PPOH02000260.1:38489-81398 GCA_003708465.2 Kazachstania kunashirensis
TATATTGAAACCAACCTCTAGGATTTTCAGTAACAGTTGACAACGGTCTATTTTTCTTAAATTTTTGTGTGGATTTATATACCTGTAATTTTGATAAAAGATGAAGGAAATCTGAGTATTGTGAATTATCTAACTCCAAGCCAAATTCGTCGCAAATTAGTTTCAAATCAATATGAGGTTGATTTTCTGTAGTACCAAGCTTATTAACACTTAACTTACCGGCACCAGAAACTGGCTTTAAAAGGAACTCGTATTCAGAGTCATGTATCTTTGTAAACGATTTGAAGGATTCAACAAAATCTAAGGGATCAATGGTTTCCGTGTCAAGAATAGTATTGGTATTTGTTTCCCAATATATACTTAATGCGTCTAGTGTCAATAGTTTATGGGTAATTGATTGAGTGATTTCAATAAAACTTGGCTTCCAATACTCATCTGTAGACACACCTGATAATTCACTTAACGAGAAACCAATGGAGGAAGGACTCTTAGAGAAAATACATGTCATATCCTCGTATCTAATATGAATACCTTTGATACTTACTTGTAAATTATCTATCACTTTTGTAATTAGGGATTGCATGAACGACTCGTTAGTTATGTCTTCTGTTGCGGTTGTTACGAGTGCCTGGTCTCTTCTTGCCCTATTTGTAAGTTCCCATTCCATCAATTTCTTTAGTTTGAGTCTAAATTCACGTTCTAGTTGTTCTTTTGTATCAATTGTGTTAAAATCCCTTGGGGTACATAACATATAACAATCCTGAACGATAATCTTCACTGGTTTATTTTTAAGACTAGACCAAGGGACGTTCAATACCAAATCTCCTAATATACCATATTTAACATCCACAGGAAAATCAAGTGCATCCAAACAGTCCTTTCTTAGTTTCAAGTTCTTTAGTTTAACATCACCACTCCAGATACCAACGTTTAATTGATCTGGGTCAAAATTCTCAACATATGAACCTAACAATCGGTTCAATAATGTGGCAGCTAACGATTCCAACATCCTATAGTAATTCTGTAAGTCAAAGTTCTTACTATGTAATGATAGCTCAATTGTTTACTTTCCTTGTTATTTCAGGTTATAATATACTTCTGTCTACCCTTTATATCTCGTATTTTATATTTCACATTTTATATCACAAAGCACACGTGACTTGATATAATACCGGTATCAATATGACACTAAAAGATGACATGATTTGTTTTAATATTACATAAATTTGTATTTACATTATATTTTGTAATAAATATAAAGTATAGAAATCAAAGTGGGCTTGACCAAGTGATAGTTTTAGTAGCCATTGTCTGATAGATTGCAAGATTGTTGCTATCTTGGTCCCTGTTCAACAAACGTAAGTTACTATGCATCGATTCTAATGGTTCTTCTTGATTGAATTTTTGATCCCATGATTTTGTTGATTTCTGATATTTATAGATTGTAAGAATTACATTAGACTCATTTTGTTGGAGAACTGTTAATATTTTACCACTTAGATCAAAATCCCATTGTAAGGTAATACCGCTTTCGAAAGTTAAGGTGGCACATGCCATCGTTGAATGATCTTCTTTCCTCAGATCGAAAGTAAATATCTCATTTCCTGATTCTACTACCATCCAATAACCATTTCTTGGAAATGCTACTTTACTAACTGGTCCTTGATTCGATATTTCTTTTCCACATTCAAATGTGATCGGGTGATCAGATGGTTTACTCAAATTTATCATCGAAATCTTTGTATCTTCCACTAGAGCAAGAAGCAAGCCATCCTTATGTAAAGATGCTGATGAATATTTGTTAATACCATTTCCTTTCGTTATTTGGACTGACTTACCTATATCCTCAGAATTTAACGAGATATACGAAACAGAACCATCTTGTGTAACTACAAGAATATGGTTTGACATGACCATTTCATGGTTATCGAGTAGTAAAATATCACTGAGTGGAAAATCTAATGCTGCAATCGTTTCATTTTTTTCTAAATCATAAACAATCAGATCAGATGCATTGAAAGATAAAACAACTATATTTGATTCATTTGTGAGCAACAAACATTGAATGATTTGATCTTTATCAAATTTGTATTTCTTCTTACTCTGTAAACTATTTTGAAAAACAACTAATTCATTTGTTATATTGTTAAACATCGCAAAGGATTTTTCATTCTTAATATACGATATTTTTTCAAAAGTTTTCATTGGTTGCCATTTGGTATCCTCAATAGCGACCTCAAAATGGTCTTCAGAGGGCAAAACCGATTCCTTAGGTAATGAAGATTTGGTTAATTTAGTAAAATTTTGAGATTCGTGAATCATTTTCTCAAATATATCAGATTGATCGTTAGTTACATCACCTTGTTTTGCATATAAAGAGACAACATTTTCGATTTCGTTCAGCTTGATCTCCTTTTCTTCTAACAACCTTGCTGCAACTAGTTTAGCAGCATCTCTTTCAAAGAAAGCTGTCGAGAGCTCTTTACTCATCTGATCTAATTGTTTCCTTAATTTAAAATTTTCCAACATTAATGCATCCCATTCATTTTGCAAAGTTGACAATAAGTTCGGTATGCTGTAATTACTATTTAAGGTAGAAGAGTTCAGAGAATTTGTCAGAGAAGTTTGCTGAGGCGATTGAGCCACTGTAATTATCTGTTCTAACGTTAATGGTTCATTTGAGATTGGATCCTTCCCGTTATCCCTTACGTATTGCTCGAGCAAGCCCTTTTCAAACACACATTTCGAACTTGGAGAAATCGCAGCAACTCTAGGTGGCTTACCACTAATAGCACAGAACATAATACACGATACTATCTATAATTGGTTGGTGTTGAAACTATTGTTTAACTGCATATATAGTGTTCAAAATTGAACTTTTCAATTTTTAAAATAATTTAAAAAATAAGCTGCACCAAGGACTCGTGGGTAGTGATTCATGCTTGCAACGTTGTTGTCAAGGTATAATGATCGGTTTGTGCTGGTTACTTAGGAACGTTAACGTAGGATATTCAAAAGTTTTCGCCATATGTCTCAGACCATACATCTAGACATACAATCGATGGCAATAGTGTTGTGTCTCTCAACTACCGAGCTATGTTTAGAAAAACGTTGCAAGGAATAATTAAAAAACACAATCATATTATTAGTAAAACAGGTACATGCCATATACAATCAACATATCTGCATTGATATTTCAAGTATAATTAATAGTTTCTTTTATGTTAATTACGCTATTATTTTGTCGCTGCTTCACGTGACCATTATTATATGAAAAAAAATTTTCAGATTTGAAAAATTCAAGAAGCTCATCGCAAAGTTTATTGTATAGTAGATGAGCTAGTTAAAGGAGAGGTTCAAGGCTATTAGAAGTAAATAAGCAAGGTAAATATGGCTAAACCTAAGGGTAAGAAGGCTAGTAGCACACCGTTGGATAACAAGGTATCGGATCTAATATATAAGTTGCTAGAGGAGAAGACTCTTGATAAAAAAAGGGAAGTTGCGCAAACACCATCTTTAGAAGACGATACAGATGCATTCGAACATATCTTTTTTGCTAAAGATTTAACTGTTTCAGAGATTTTTAATTTCTGCATGGTTAAGGATCTTTCTATGCAATAAAGTGAAAAAAGTTATTTTACAAAAAACTATTGAAAAAGTCTTGGGTCCAATTATTGAAGAAGAACATGAAGAATTTTCAGCATTTCCTGAATATAACCAAAATCAAGAATCTGAGACAACTGAATTAGATGAAGAAGATCTTCTGAAACAGAAAAATCTAATGGTGAATCAGGATTCAAATAATATGAATAAAAGTATTACAAGTCAATGGGTAGTCACCACACCAGTAGAAACTGAGGATACTCCATCAAAAAATACTAAAAAAAGAACAAAGGATTCACAAACAAAATCTAAAAGACAAAAGGTAAAAGATGATAGATCACCACCATCTTCCAATTTACAACAATTAGGTGGTATGGATGATGTAATTGCACAATTGATGGAATTAATTGGTCTACCCATGTTGCATCCTGAAATATATTTGACAACTGGTGTTGAGCCACCTCGTGGTGTTTTATTACATGGTCCACCAGGTTGTGGTAAGACATCCATTGCAAACGCTGTTGCAGGCGAATTAAAAATTCCATTCATTTCAATTTCTGCACCATCAGTGGTAAGTGGTATGTCTGGTGAAAGTGAAAAACGTATTAGAGATCTATTTGAAGAAGCAAAATCATTAGCTCCTTGTTTAATGTTTTTCGATGAAATTGATGCTATAACTCCAAAACGTGATGGTGGTGCCCAAAGAGAAATGGAAAGAAGAATTGTTGCACAATTATTAACCTCAATGGATGAATTATCAATGGAAAATACCAATGGTAAACCTGTTATTGTAATCGGTGCAACAAATAGACCAGATTCATTAGATCCTGCTCTAAGGCGTGCTGGTAGATTTGATAGAGAAATTTGTTTAAATGTGCCTAACGAAATATCAAGATTACATATTCTAAAGAAAATGTCACAGAATATGAAAATCAATGGAACGATAGATTATTTAAAATTAGCAAAATTAACCCCAGGGTTTGTTGGAGCTGATCTTAAGGCTTTAACCACTGCAGCTGGTATTTGTGCAATTAAACGTATCTTTGAAAACTATGGCGATATAATGGAAAAACAACAACCACAACCGCAACAACTTGATAAGGATGGGGATGATCAAATGGAAATTGATGAACTAACGGTGGAGGATAAGTCAGGAAATGAAGATAAAAGTACCGTTGCACAAACTGACTTAAGAAATACAGCTAGTATGATCGAAAAATACCACTTTCTATCATACAGAAATTTATTAAAAATTTTCCTGAACCATTAAATGAAGAACAATTGAGTCAACTATCTATTAAATATGAAGATTTCTTAAAAGCATTACCAACAATCCAGCCTACTGCCAAGAGAGAAGGTTTTGCTACTGTTCCGGACGTTACATGGGAAAATGTTGGTGCACTTGGTAAGATTAGAATTGAATTAAACATGGCCATTGTCCAACCAATTAAAAGACCTGAGCTATATGAACGTGTAGGTATTAATGCACCAGGAGGTGTTCTATTATGGGGTCCACCTGGTTGTGGTAAGACGCTTTTAGCCAAAGCTGTTGCTAATGAATCTCGTGCCAATTTTATATCTATTAAAGGTCCCGAATTATTGAATAAATATGTTGGTGAATCCGAAAGAGCCATTAGACAAGTATTTACTAGAGCAAGAGCATCAATTCCATGTGTCATCTTCTTTGATGAACTGGATGCATTGGTCCCAAGAAGAGATACTTCATTATCCGAGTCGTCTTCGAGAGTAGTTAACACTCTACTTACAGAATTAGATGGGTTGAACGATAGACGTGGTATTTTTGTTATTGGTGCCACTAATAGACCTGATATAATTGACCCAGCAATGTTAAGACCCGGTAGATTGGATAAAACTTTATTCATCGAATTACCTAACAAAACAGAGAAAATCGATATTATCAAGACAGTCACTAAATCAAGTGGTACTCCACTTGCAAAGGATGTCGATTTTAACGAAATAATATCAGATGAACGTTGCAGAAACTTTTCTGGTGCAGATTTAGCGGCATTAGTCAGGGAAAGTTCTATTTTTGCATTGAAGAGAAGTTTTTTTAAATCTGACAAAATTCAATCAGTATTTGAGAATGATTTAGATAAAGAATTTGAAGATTTAAGTGTGGGTATTTCTGACGAACAAGTAATTGTTACGAAGAACGATTTCAAGAGAGCATTAGGCATGATTAAACCCTCTGTTAGTGATAAAGACAGACAAAAATATGATAAACTAAATAAAAAGATGGGTTGGAATGACGAGGTACAGTTGGAGGGTGAGTCAGATGACACGCCTGCAAGTGGTTAATTCATTTTTAATTATAAAATGAAATCAGACATATTATTAAATGGATGCATGTAAATTAAGTTATATATAAATATATGTATTTTCAAATTCTTTGTAAGCATACCATTAAATTCCAATTCACTTCATAGAATGTCCTCTTCTCATAACATTTTTTCGTACTTTCCAAACATGTTCATGTTTTTTTCTCTTTTCTGTTGAGATATACGGTATTGAGTCATATTTACCTTTTATTGAGTCAATATTTTTTGGATATAATTCACAAAAAGGTGTTTCTGTTTTACTTCTATTGATAATCCATGAATATATATATGGTTCATCCTCGTCCTTGTTCAACTGTTCGATCTCCTTTGTTTTCTCTCTAATTTGTCGAACATGAAGTTGTGGAATAAAAAGGTTGATTAGTTTCTTTTCTTCATCAATTGAATGAATTAATGCTAATGAATAATAAGATAATTCCTTTATTGGAGTTGATTGTTCAATTATTGGATAAAGTCCCACTGATTGTACTAAATTATTATTGGAATTTCGCTTCCGTCTCCATAGACTGATTGCAACAATCGTACCCTCAAGTGCCCCTTTGATATCATCTTCATGCAGATGGTGGAATTCATCACAAAACTGAATACCTTGTATACCATAGTCTACCCCTATAGATACCTGTATAGGTAGACTTTCTAATAAAGGAGCAAATTTATAATTTAAATAAAGCGAATTTGAACTAATGGTTCGATGAAACGTTAAGAGCATTTTCAAAGTTCTGATCTGAGCTGCATGAAACTTTGCAGGTACAATTTTATTTGTAAAAGAGTTAGAAATAGTGGAATTACTGGAAATACTGGAAACATTGAATACATTGGGTTTGTAACTATCTTGTAAAGAGTTTGAAAACGATTGTGGGATCAACAATTCATCTTCCAGTCTTGTAGAATCTATCAGGATGATATGTGTTGGCTTATATTGTCTAATTACATGATTAACAATATTCATACCAAAACCTTTAATCCAACCAGGTAAATTCAGTAACGAAGTTCCAACGAACCTCTTGTTTTCAAAGAACTCAATTAGATCATCTATTTGGTTTAGATATAGACTTGGATTCTCTTGTGGTGAGGTTGCTCCATAATATAGTTGTTTAAGAAATTTAAAATTATGCTGTCCCAAATGTTGGCCCAAGGAAACGGGGTTATGATTGGGTCTTATTTCTGTTAGTGATATACACTCAGGTTCAGAGTACTCAGGCTGACCAGGGTCTAGATCCAAGTACCATATGTCATCTTGGCACGTAGTAGTCGAACCATCCTCGTTAATATTTGTTTTATTCATAAAAGTCTCACAAAGTAAACGTAAAAAAGTGGACTTACCTGTATTTTTCCCACCTAGTATTATGATTCTTGTGTCATAACTTGCATTCTTAAAGGTAACAAATAGGTTTTCAATCGTAGATAACCAACTTGCTGGTATAGTCTGAGGTGTGAATTGTCCTTGATCCTTATCAAGTATGGTGAATGTGTCTACGTTCTTACCATCGGTGTTGATATCTTGGCTATATACTAGAAGATCATTTTTAGGTTGCCAAAGATGATTAACATCGGGGTACAAATTATGGATGTCCATCAAACCATTTATTGGTCCATTGTATATTCTTAGAACACAAACAAAATCCTCTAAAACTTTGGGATCTATTAGCTTTTTGCATTTTGCATGAAGATATAGTGGTTCATTCCAACCTGCATAGTATGATGCTTTAATTTCTGGAATAGCATCAGTCAAAGGATGCCAGAAGGTTATACTTTCCTTGGAAGAGTTGTAATGGACATCGTTGTAAATAATACCACCTTTCATGATTTGAATATTGAACACACCAGATATATAAATATCTTGTTTCTCAGTCAGCCCTATCACTGTACTGTTCGTACCTACATCTTTCAATCTAAACACATTAGAATCTAACAACTTGTGGAAATTCTTATCATTGGCTGGGCTGCCCTCTTTATCAGAGTTATCACCTTCATAGTCTTCGGTAATGATCGTTGGTTCTCTTGAAGTTACATCAGATACAACTAAATAATCAGAATCATCACTCTCCGAATTCAAGTAAACTAATTCCTTATTATTTGACATCGTTAAAAGAATCAATAGGACCCTATATTATTCAGTCTATCACTATTTTAGTTGTTTTCAATTGCCTTATTCTCAATTATCTTGTTCTCTGATAAGATTAAAAATCGATGAGCTTAAAAAATTTCAATTTGAAGTATCGCTTAGTTGATGTATGAACTTGTAAAAGGGCACCAAATAATCAGGTTGCAGATGTCCAGAGTGATAGAAACCAAAAATGCGATTGCTACTGGGAATTCTTTGTTAGTGAAAGGAGTACACAAGTTTTTATTGCCTAGAGCTATTCTTAATGACAACAGCGATCGTGAGTTGGTCCTGCTCCTTTATAGACGATTTATGCGACTCAAAGGATTTGTATCCCAGAGGCAAATGATACAGACTACATATGTGAATTATGTGAAATATAAATTTAAATATGAGGATTATGATAAGAAACGATCTCTTGTAATGAAAGAGCCCCCGATGTTGACTCATGACTGGAAAGTACAAGCATTTAGGACATACAATTTAATTGCGCTGGCCATCTCCCATGTTGAAAATAATACAATTGAACAAAAACAAGATATTGTAGTGGCAAAACAGATTTTGAAAAATATTTTAACTATGGAGTACTTTAAAGTTGAAAGAAATGAAAAAGAAGGTAACACTGATTACCACGATCATCGAATAGCTTTTACACAACTGACTGGGGAGAATACTCATCCAAAGAATGCTAAACTTGCTACAATAGCAGAATTTGAAAAAGTCTTGATTATGTTGAACGAGACATTAGGAATAAGGTTGTAACAATACTTGTAAATAGTATTTATTAATTGTTTATATACAAACATAAGTTTTTATCATTCTCAAAGATAAAATATTTAGATATATATAATGCGATTAGTTAGGTGTATTATTCTTCTATCACATCTGGAGTTTCAATTTTATTAATTACGGTAATGCCTTGTTTAATGAAATACGATGTTACAAATTCGATGACTTTATTAATGGTATCTTTACTATTTTCATTGATGTCATCATTGAAAGAAATTGATATTTGTGAATTGGTAGGACTAAAACTGATGAAAACTTGGTTAAATGATTGTTCAATTGGGATAATGACTTCATTGAATAATTTTGCAAAATTGGTTTTATTTTGAATATACTGTCTGAAATTTGAGGATAATTTTAATGTCATTTCTTTGATCCATTCAGATTTATCATTGATCAAATCACTCATGGCTTCTAAAGTATTACTTCTATCATTACCATTGATTCTCAATACAACAGGTTCATTATCGCTTCTTGATAAGTCATCTGGAAAATCTATGAAGACATTGTACATCTTTTCTAATTGGATTAATTTCATCAAGTTAATATTATTGGAACTCAATATAATATTTTCAAATCTATTATTTGTTAAATTTAGATATTGAGATATTTGCAAATAACTAAAATTATCAACTAAACTGAAAATTTCATCTTTAGCAAATCTAATATTTTGTTTATTCTTTGTTGGACAACGAATAATTACATTATCGTATCTCTTTATACCAAAATTGTCCTGTGGTAGAGAAAAACTATTTGAAAATTGGATGAATACATTATGCTTTCTCATAATTGTTTGTACTATCGCACCACCAGCGCCAATAATTGGTCTATGATAAACCTCTGGTATAAAGAAAGATTCTTCGGCGGGTAATTCATTGATAAAATTCTCCGTAGAGCATTTAAAATCGTTGAAGGTTTCACTTATAATTGAAATATTCATTGTTGTGTCCTCATTGTCATGTGTAGTCTTACTATTATTTGATAGTTCTACTAGAGATTTGACGTTATCAATTATTCTTGTTAATTTACCATTTTTCTTACCACAAATAAAATCTTCATAATCCATATTAACTTCAAATACTATTTTTAATTGTTTGATCACGTTTTCGTTATCTTTGATAATATTTGTATCAACGGAATTATTTATACTGTTAATTAAATCAGAATGATTTATACATAAAATTATTCTATCAGTTACTGATGATGATTTGATAATAATGTAAGTTGAGTTGAATAATTTTTTATCCATTATTTGTTTAATCATATTTTCGCATGATGTATTTTCATTTAATAGTATTGTTAATTGAACAATTTCTTGTAAGAAAACTAAAGTGAATTCTTTGATGACATTATTTAAGTAAATTGGTGATGTTGTTTGGAATTCGATAGAATTATCATTCAATTTAATGAAACAAGAAGATTTAATCATGAATGAAATTATATCAGAGTAACAAAATTTTTTTAAAAATAATAATTTTGCTTCTGAGATGTTATTCATCTTTTTATAATAAATTGATTCTTCCAAATGATCTAGATTTTGTTTAATAATTTTTTTAGTTTTCAATAATAATGAATGAATATTACTTGTTAAGATTAATTGAGTTGTATAGTCCTTTGCGTATAGCGAAAGGGAAGGCACGAAAACTGTTGTTAAAAGATGATTTTCAATAAAATTAAAGTTTTGTGGATTTGATATAAATGGTAAAAGAGAATATGAATCTAAATTCACGTATTCTATTGTATAATTTTCATTTTTATTGTATTTATTTGTTAATAAATCAACGAATGCTAGAAGCTGATGTTTACAACTTGTAATATTGTGTAATGTACCAAACAATTTTATAGTTACATTATATGAATCTGTTGTAGTTGCATAACTAACAACTAAATTAATTTGGAAAAAATCAGCCAAATTATTTAACAAAGCTTTAAAATTATGAACTTCTTCTGAAAAGAAATCTGTCAATTCTGTTTCTTCACCTGTTTTCTTTGGTAAACTAAATGGAATATCATTGATTTCGATACTTTGAAATTGTGTATCGCTTGTAATACCCTTAATAATAATACATCCCTTATCCTTATGAGTTTCTACGGTTTTATCTGTTTCAGATATATCAATTGGTAAATTAACGATCACATTTGATGTGTCTATATCAATTGCATCCTTTTCCAACAATTCCTGTGTTTTTTTATCCAATGTTTTAGATAATTTCCCTGTTTTATGAAGAATCGTTCCATCAGTAGATTGCTCAAAATTGTAAAACAATAAAGCTTCAAAGGCAGAAAACATCAAATATTCTTTGTGCACCATCTCTTCTGTACGCAACTACACCCGGATCCACTAAAATTGAATACCAATTTATGTATATATATATTATTTTTATATTTAGAAGTTGTTGTTTTTCTGTTTTGTGTCTGTAAATGCAATTTTTTTTCAGTCAAAACAAAAATATGAAAAAATTTTAGTAAGGGCACAATAACAGTGTTTTTGGTTCCCCGAAGAGGAAAGAGTTACCTGATCCGAACACTTTTATTACCCAAATAGGCAGTTCGAAAGTCTATGACACTGAAGAATAGTGAGATGGTATCTATTTGATATATGTTTATATAGAAATATGCTACGATATTTAGAAGTGTAGTAATCTTGATGGGGAGTTGTTGTTGGAGTTATTTGCGCTGTTTACGTATGGTACAGTTGGGATGAGACAATCTGAACTCGATGGATTTTGTATATATCCCGGGAATTCAACTGGATCAAGTTCTCCTAGTTGAGTTCTTGTACCCTGACGTTGTAAAGCTTTATTTATTGGTTCTGCTTTTTTGTTTTTGTCTTTCGATTTTTCGTTTTCTTTATTATCATTTTTATGTATTATTGTCTTGTGAGATTTGATAGTATTATTACGTGCTTCTTCCTTTTCTTCATGGAACGAAAAAATGGAACTATTCTGACGTCTTCTTAAAGGTGACGGCGTCGACGATAGTCTCTTAACGGGACTTTGTCTCATATCTGGCGTATGTGAGCGTCTTAACGGCGAACTCGAGGCCGATCTGGAACTGCCATTGCTAGTATTACTCTTGGTTAACAATTGTTTAGGTCTCACACTAACGTTAACATTCTTCCCTACAAGGGCTGATCTTTTTCTTATGGGTGAACTCATTCTATTGTTTGTCTCTAGTGTCTTCAGATATAATATATATTCACAACAGATACATACTTCTTTTATTCAAAACCTTCTTCATATATATACCAAATCAGAGATAAATAAGCCATTGCGATAGCATTTCGTGTCTGTCCCAAAATGGGAAAAGCCTTGTTTTGTTATAGGGTTTCGTGTTAGGGTCCGTCAGGGTTCGATCATTCAATATGTCATTTTTGTGGACATATGACGCGCGTCCTTTTTTATTTTTTTATTTTTTTGACAAAATTTGGTGATTCGCGTTAGAGGGGCCACTTCGGACAGTTATGAAAAATTTCAATTTTAGTTTAAAGAAGATAGATCATCGCTAATGGTTGATCACAAGTATTATAGAAGGAAATCGAGTGCAATTGCGGTGAAATAATGTCTGTTGAAACTGGTGAGACATTGACAGCAGATCAGGAGTATGAGCTATGGAAGTCTAACGTGCCATTGATGTACGATTTTGTTAGTGAAACAAAGTTAACATGGCCATCCTTAACTATTGAATGGTTGCCAAATAATGCAGCGACAGGTTTAGAGACGCAGGAGTTATTGTTAGGGACGCATACATCCGGTGAGGAAGACAATTACTTGAAAGTTGCATCCGTTGAGTTACCACATGAGATTGCATTGAGTTCAGTTGAAGATTCTGATTCTGATTCTGATGAGTCCAATGTTAGGTCAAATATTAAAATTATTAAAAAATTCAAACACGATTTGGAAATTACAAGGGCTCATTATATGCCTCAACAAAGTAATATCGTAGCAACAGTTAATGGGGAAGGTACCGTATATATATATGATATTGATCAATCCTCACGTCAAACTCCAACAAAACTTTCTTATCATAAAGATAATGGTTACGGTTTGTCCTTTAACCCAAATGAAAGTGGTAAATTATTAAGTGCTTCAGATGATCATACAATTGCATTATGGGATATACAGAACTCAAATATACCTATACTCACTTGGGATGAAACTCATTCAGATATTGTTAACGATTGTAAATGGCATAATTTTGAATCAGACTTATTTGGTTCAGTGTCAGAAGATAATACTTTACAAATTCATGATTTAAGAATTATTCAAGAGTCAAGTAAAGATAATAATAATTCTCTTGTTCTTAAAATTGATTCTCCTCAACCATTCAATACGATAGCTTTTTCAAAACATTCAACCAATTTATTTGCTGCAGCTGGGACAGATTCAAATATTTATTTATATGATATGAGAAATACATCGGATCCTCTACATTCAATGAGTGGTCACACAGATTCCGTGACAAACTTAGAATTTTATGAATCACAAGATGGTGTTATCGTCTCCAGTGGTGCTGATAGAAGGGTTTTTATTTGGGATATCATGGAAATTGGTTGTGAACAAGTACGTGATGATGCAGAAGATGCTACACCAGAAGTTATGATGATTCATGCAGGTCATAAGAGTCCAATCAACGATTTCTCAATCAATAATAATATTCCTTGGTTGATGGCAACCACTGATGAAGATAATACTGTTCAAATTTGGAAATGCTCAAGTAAATTACCAAGGGTTGGGGGGATTCCTGAGCCGAATATTAATATGCTACAATGAGATATATATATATATATGGATCTATCTGTGTACGCATGTATATAAATAATTAAATAGAATACAATTTATTGCTTCTTCGTTGATAACCAATTATAAAAGTCAATAAAAATATTGATACTAAACTTACCCTTAGATAACCAACTTTTAGTAGTTTCACAGTAAAGGTCAATCAATTGAGAATATACTTCATCATTAGTTTTATCATTTTGGACCTCTAGTAATATTTTACCTAAAAAGATAGATGAAGTAGAACATAATGAAAAATAACTGCTGGAAAATTGACCAGGTTTAGAGTTTAATAATTCATTATGAACATCTTTCAGTATTCCAAAGCACATATCACGATCAGCATAGGTAAATGAAGAAATGTTGATTTTGAAAATCTTATTCTTTAGTAACTTGCTGATCTTATCACTTAGCGATCTATCTAAGGTTTCTCTCAAACATTTGATCATTGGTTGAATAAAGAACACTAAATTCGTAGCATCGAAGCCTTCGGTATTCTCTTGTTTTTTACTTTCAATGACAGATTTTTCGACATATTTAACGTAGATATCCAACATATCCACAATTCTGTGTTTGAAAGCAATAACATTCTCACGCGATTCTTTAACTTCGTTTTTCCTTTGATTACCTGTTGGAATGTGGGATAATGCTTCTTTCCTCCTTTTAAAAATCTCAGACAGGTGACTATCCAGTTCCATCATTTTTTCATCATCCATAGATTCATCATCACTTTCATTTTCATCGGATAAATCATCTAATTCATCAAATTTAACTTCACCATTTTCATTAATAATATTTTCTGGTAGGTTCAAGGCTTTTGCTAAAGCACTTGTTGCTTCTTTATCAATATTTGCAACATCATCATTTTCTATATCTTCTGATCCTGTCTCACTATCACTATTACTATCACTATCATCGGATGATTCATCAGTTATGCTATCGTCAGAATCATGGATCTTGTTATCTTCAGATTCTTCGTTTTCGGCTTCATCCACTTCAGCGAATTCATCAACCCCTTCAAACAATTGAGCAAAACCTTGTTTATTTTCTCTTGCTGGTAGAACATCTAACAGCACCTTTAGTTCTTCCTCGCCAATATCTGTAATGAATTGTTCCCAAACAGCCAAACTAATTTTTTTCAGAACTGCCTTTTTTTGTGCTAATAATGATAGTAAGATTTCAGTTAAACCAACTAACGATCCATTATTATCATTCATTCTTAGGTTATAAAAAGAGCATAGTTCTTCAATTACTGAGACAGATTCAACATCCCCGGAATATAATTGTAATAAGCACATAGAAATTATAGATTCCATTCCACGTAATCCAACCACCGAATTTTCGATATGCTCCATTTTAGAGGATATATCACTTAAAGTTTCAATCGCACCCTGTTTAACTGTTAATAAGGAATCGTCTAATTGGTTTACTAAATTAATTTTGGAGTAGGTATCATTTTCTAATTCAATAAGTATTTCTAATGCATAGTATTGCCATGAATGGGAATCTGAATCTGCATTGGTTAACTCAGCTAGGATAGAATAAAACCTGTCCTTTGCCAAATCATTTAATATTTCGTTATCTTTTGCAAAAAATGCAAGTATGATTATTGGTTTAAATAATGATGGAGCTAATTTATTGGAAATATGCTTTTTATGACTTCTAGTAATATGTAAAATAGTATCCAAGATAAAACGAATATTTGATAAATCTTTTTCACTATTAGATGAAATATGAGATGTGAACAAATCCAACAACTGCTTTATCGTATCATCATTCATATTTTGAGTAGAAATTAATTTTGAAACGGTTTTGGACTTAGTCAATTTGTCAAAATTTGTGGAACCATGAGAATCGAACAAAATTGATTGAAGACATGGTACCAATTTATTTGATGAATCGGATTCGCATACTTCGATGATAGAATTGAGAGTCTTTTGTGATATCTTATGAAGTAACCTTTTGGAATCTGTTGATTGATTAATTAAACATCTCATAAAGTTTTGACTGAAGATGTATGATATCCAATTTGATGAAACTAGTTTTATTGTTTTCTCGAAAATTAAGAATCCTAGGTATTTTCTTTCACTCGAGGCTTTCTCATTAAAGAAAGACTCGTCTACTGCCATTTGCCAAAATTCAGGGAATTTAATGACATCTCTTTCCTTTTTTCTTTTCTTGTTAATATGTTCAGTATTGATGTTACTTTCTGGAGTTTGAGAGATAATCGGTAGTAATACTTTCCAAACAAAATGTAATCTTGGGGTCCAATTAGCCTGCTTGACTTTATTATTATCCTGTTGTGCTAATGTACAATCGCGTAAAACCTCGGTTAATAAAGGTAAGTTACCTCTAGCTAATGGATCATTCGCTTTCCATGATTTGTTTTTCAATGTTAATCCGCTTAAATCAAACTTTTGATCATTGTACAGGATGGATAAATATATAGCTAAACCCTCATTAGTGAGAGTTAAATTGTATTCATCTAATAAAAATATAATAGATTCAATAAAGTTTTGATTTGCATACGCTAGTAACTTTGTAATAGTCTGAAACAACGTGTATAGACATGGTTCTCTAATCCAATTTTTGAATTGAGCTAGTTCCATTAGTTGTCTCATAAAAGTGATACTAAACTCTGAAACAGCCTTCTTATCGAAGAAAATATTACTAAATAATGGTTCGTTTAGTAAAGATTGTAAACCAAATAGTTTGCCAAATAAAAGACCCCTTTCATCTTTACCCTTTCTTTTCTTACCATTTTTTTCAGGCTCGATAGATAGAGTTTCAGATAATAGATTTAAAAATTCATCAATGCCAGGCAAACAATCAGGAGCTGTTTTTATGGGATCCTTAGCTGATTCCATAGCTAAGTTGATAACCTCAGCCAAACATAATGAAAACCCTAAACGTGCACCGTTTCTATCCGAAGATAGACCTTTGATTAGTCTATCCAATACATATTTCCATTCATCGTTTCCCTCAGGTAATTCTAAGATAGATAGTTCGTTAATTATCTGAACTGCAGCTTGGACTCTTTCCTCCGGTAGTTCAGAGGCCAATTTATAGAATAAATCCCTGTTTACTCTTGACATTACTCACTTGTGTGGTTTTCTATGCAGATTTTAAAGCTTCAAGCTCTTCTCATCGACTATTCTTAAACGTTTAAAATTTTTTTTTTTAAATCTTTGTTTGCGGGTAACTATACAAAAATACTTTTATACATTATATAGTGAGAAGCAAAAGTAGGTATGTCAATTAACCTCAGCAAGGATTAAAGCTCCTAGATCACCAGATAGCTTCTTGACTTCAGTTACATTTGCACCTTCACAATAGATTCTTAGAGCGTCTTCAGTACCAGATGCTCTAGCAAATGCTCTACCTTGTGGGACTTTTGCAATTAAGGTGTCCATCTTTGCTTGTAGAGCTGGTGGACTTGTCAATTTACGTTCTTGATCAGTAGTATTAAAGACAGATCTATCTGGAACCATCACTTTAGTTAATATGTTTGGTAGATCGGTATACTCGTTATCCCATTGAGATGGAGTCCAATTCATGATTAATAAAGTAGATAACACACCTAACAAATCCGCAATGGCATCGCCGACTGTTTGATTAATCAAATTAGAGAAAGCAAGTAAACTTTTACAAGCCTTAGTAATTTTGACATCCGAAGATTGTAATTTAGCCTCTACAGTGGTTTTGAAGTTTTCTGAGAATAAAATAGTACCGTGGCCATTAGCTTCGAAATAAACACCTATATCGTAGCTTGATTGTGCCTCGTGATGTAAATGTTTAACACCTGTTTTGGTACAAGAGACAGGGCATTGTAATTTGTCTGTAACATAGTTAGTAGAGCTTCCATTAGCATAAGCAGTTTGAACGACACCAAGTTTAATAGAGTCTGTAAGTTGAGCATCTCTTAATAAAGTCATTAAAAACTTTGCAAATAATGTAGATATTTTATCACCATCTAGTAAATGGAATTTTTGAGTTGATGGATCGATATAATAAAAAACAATCCTATCTGCATCCCCATCAAATGAACAATACAAATTATTTTCTTTAGTGATTGATTCATTAATACCATTTGGTAATTTTTGTTGAGTCTTAACATAATCTGCGCCACAAGAATTATTTAACATTTCAGGATGCATATAATCATCATTAATAAATTTAAAATTTTGTTTTTGTGTTAGTAATTTAGCAAAAGTTTCAAATTGCGGAGCTCCAATACCATTAGCAAAATCTATAATAATATTTTGGAAACAATTATCAAAATTTTTAATATCATATAGGGATAAAATTTGTAACCAAGCATTATAGAAAAAATTATTATAAATTTCCACATTGACAATTTCATCAGGGTGTGTGTTTTGATAATTGATTAAAAAATGCAATTGCGGTGTGGTTAATGTTTGATGATTTGTTACATTAGCGTTAAATATTTTCTCGACAGAAGATAATAAGCAATCCATTAAATATGGAGATGATTCTCTTGAATCTCTGCCGACGATAATAGATGGTTTAACATTTGTGTTTATATTTAAATCGGTTGTTATTTTGACAATAAATTGTAACAATTGATCGAATTTTTCATTAGCAGCAATATTAGCAATATCTGTTGAGATGGATTCCCATGATTGTACTAACATTGATCCATCGGGTTCGATAATCTTAACCCCATTATCAACAGGTGGATTATGTGATGCGGTAATCATCACACCAGTAGCTTTCCCATGATGTGACATTGATCTTAAGCAGGCAATTATCCCTGTGGTAAACATTACAGTATCCAATTTTGTAGCATTATCACGAAAACCGGCTGTACCGTAAGTGTATCTATAGTTTTTTGTTTTACAAATATCATTGTAGATATTTTCTAGTAGAGTTGAATCAATTTGCATTGATGTATGTGTTTGGCTTGTTTGTATTTTTTCTTTCATAATCATTTCACTGCAAATTATATTTATATAAGTATATATATTTTTTTCACTTTTATATATGTATTTATTTTTTCTTTTCCACTCTTAAAGGGGATAAAAGAGAAAAATAAAACAGAGCAAATACAAATATGGCACCTATGGTTCCCATTCTGGATAAAGACGATGTATCAGAGATGTTAAAGAAACATGGAGTGACACGACTCGAGGACTGTCCATTGAAGCAACTTGTGCAGTTTGAATGCGAGTTAAAGTTAGCGGATAACAAGACGAAATACGAGTGTGTACCCTTCAAGAGACTGTTCAGGGAGTGTGCCAATCTGCGAGTGGAGGTGACAGACAGTGACACCAACAGTAGCATATAGGAATGAATGTCTTTTATAAATATATTGAACTATTGTTGTTTATTGTTTATTATTATTGTTTGATTTTTGTGGTTCGTGTATAGTGATTGCATAGCCGCGCCTGTGTGGGTGTTGTTATCAGCGATCGGGTAATTTAGGGGTGTAAAATTGTCAAAAGAGTTTTGCGGGTGGCAAAGGATATAAAAAGGATGAGAGATGAGGGATTGAGAATGGATGGATTGAATGGTATTTTGTGTTTGTTAAAATTGGTTTGTATTATTTGTTTGGTATCAGAGCAAGCCATGCAGGTTTACAAGTCAATTTTAAGTGCTTTGATTTCTTTACACGCGGTGAACGGTCTTGTTTTACCAGGATTGTTCCCACAACAGTTTACTCCACATATGGACAAAGGGGAGGGTGTTATTTCGACTAGTAAGGATAACGATATTGCTCCATTGTTTGCTTCAAATACGGCGGAAATTATTCCAGATAAATATATTGTTGTTTTCAAAGATTTTTTGAGTACTGATCAAATTGATTTTCATTTGGAAACAATTAAACAGACAACAATTCAAGATCTTGAATCGAATATCGAGAATCTTGTATCATTTTCAATTGATAATTTATTATCTGGTTATATTGGTTCATTTTCACAAGAAGTTTTGGAATTAATTAGATTAAATCCATTGATTAAATTTGTCGAAAAGGATTCTATTGTTAATATTAATGATTTTGATACACAAAATAATGCACCATGGGGTTTAGCAAGAATTTCACATAGAGAATCATTAAATTTAGGTAGTTTTAATAAATATTTATACGATGATAATGCTGGTGAAGGTGTTGACGCTTATGTTATTGATACAGGTATTAATATTAATCATAATGAATTTGAAAAAAGAGCAAGTTGGGGTAAGACAATTCCATTAAATGATCAAGATATTGATGGTAACGGTCATGGTACACATTGTGCAGGTACAATTGCATCAAAACATTATGGTGTAGCAAAACGTGCAAATTTAATTGCTGTTAAAGTCTTGAAATCAAATGGTTCAGGTTCAATGTCAGATGTTCTAAAAGGTGTTGAATTTGCAGCAAATCAACATACAGCAAGAAAAAATTCAAGTGATTCAAAAAATTTTAAAGGTTCAACTGCAAATATGTCATTAGGTGGTGGTAAATCACCATCATTAGATTTAGCTGTTAATGCCGCTGTTAAAGCAGGTATTCATTTTTCTGTTGCAGCAGGTAATGAAAATCAAGATGCTTGTAATACCTCACCAGCTTCCGCTGAAAATGCAATTACTGTTGGTGCATCAACATTAAGTGATGATAGAGCATATTTTTCAAATTGGGGTAAATGTGTTGATATTTTTGCACCAGGTTTAAATATTTTATCAACTTACATTGGTGATACAAATGATGTCACAGCTACTTTATCAGGTACATCAATGGCATCACCACATGTCGCTGGTTTATTAACATATTTCTTATCATTACAACCAGAAAAATCAAGTGAATTTTATTCAGAACAAATTATTACACCACAACAATTAAAACAAAAATTAATTGACTACAGTTCAGAAAATGTTTTAACTGATTTACCAGCAGATACCCCAAATAAATTAATTTATAATGGTGCTGGTGGTGAATTAAAAGATTTCTGGAATAATAACTAATATTATTTGTAAATAATTCAATTCAATTCAATTCCCATCTTTTAATTTTTTTTGCTACGCGTTTGAACACAAAAATTTAATGAAACCGAAAAAAAAAATAATACTAATCGAAAACATGAATAACAACATAAAATAAATAAATAAATCTAAGTAAACAAACCTTTTTTATAATTAAATAATAAAACTACAAAAAAACATACCAACAAAATAGTTATATAAATATAACCTTAAGGATATTGAATGATATTAATTTTAAGAATTTAGTTATGTCTCAAGATCTTAATATTACTGTTGCCGTGAGATGTCGTGGTAGAAATAAACGTGAAATAGATCAAAAGAGTAGTATAATTGTTACAGTACCTGATATATCTGGATCAAATGAAGTTATAATTAATACAACAGGTGATACTGGTATTACAGCTCAATTAAATAGTAAAACTTATACAGTGGATAAAGTTTTCGGACCAAGTGCAAATCAATCATTATTATTTAATGAAGTTGCAGAACCATTATTTCAAGATTTTATTCAAGGTTATAATTGTACAATGTTAGTTTATGGTATGACTTCAACGGGTAAAACTTATACAATGACTGGTGATGAAAATTTATATAATAATTCATTAAGTGAGAAAGCAGGAATAATACCAAGAATTTTATTTAAATTATTTGATACATTAAATTTTCAAGATTTGGATTATATTGTTAAATGTTCATTTGTTGAATTGTATAATGAAGAATTAAAAGATTTATTAGATGATTCAGTTGATCAATTTAAAAAATTACGTATATTTGATTCAATACCTGAAAGTAAACATAATTCACCAAAATTATCACAACGTAATAATCCAAAAAAATATAATTATAAATCAAAGAGGAAATCAATAACACCAACTGAAATGAATGATCAGACAAATAATTCAATTTATATTCAAAATTTACAAGAATTTAATATCACAACAGCAAAAGATGGTATATCATTATTGCAAAAAGGTTTAAAACACAGACAAGTTGCAACAACAAAAATGAATGATTTTTCAAGCAGATCACATACAATTTTTACAATAAGTTTATATAAACAACATCATGGTGAACTATTCAGATTATCAAAAATGAATTTAGTTGATTTAGCTGGTTCAGAAAATATTAGTAGATCAGGTGCATTAAATCAACGTGCAAAAGAAGCAGGTTCGATAAATCAAAGTTTATTAACATTAGGTAGAGTAATAAATTCTTTAGCTGATAAAAATTCTCATATACCATTTCGTGAATCAAAATTAACAAGATTATTACAAGATTCATTAGGTGGTAATACAAAAACAGCATTGATTGCAACAGTATCACCAGCAAAAGTTACATCAGAAGAAACTTGTAGTACATTAGAATATGCATCTAAGGCCAAAAATATTAAAAATAAACCACAATTAGGGTCATTTATAATGAAAGATATTTTATTGAAAAATGTTACAATAGAATTATCAAAATTGAAAAATGATTTATTATCAACAAAATCAAAAGATGGTGTTTTTATGTCGCAAGAACATTATAAAGAGATGACACATGATATGGAGAATTATAAGACAGAGATAAAGGAATCGAAAAGATTGATAGAAACATTAAATCAACAAATTTCAAATTTAAGCAATGATAAACAAAGATTGCATGAATCACTTGATTTACAAACTTTTAAAACACAATCATTAGATGAATCAATAACAAATTTACAAAAGAAAGTCGAGAATTATAATGATTCAGAAAGAAAATTAAATGGAAAAATTGAATCATTAGATAACATAACAAAGAATTTGAATAATCAAATTGAAACATTCCAAAAACGTGAATTATCAATTAATACAAAATTTAATTTATTATTAAATGATCAACTATTATTATTAAAAGAGAAATTTTTAAATGAATTATCATCAAATAATAGTGAATCTTTTGAGATTAAATCATATATTGATTCTTTACAAAAAGAGGTTCTATTATCATTAACCTCTCTTGAATCAAGTCTTCGTGATTCTTATAAATCATGTATTGACGATTTATTAGATACAACACCGAAATTATTTCAAGAGATTAATGAAAATGTAACAAAAGTTAAGGATATGTCAATCTCATATCATAATGAAATATCTGAAAATTTATCTGATATCTCAGAAGAATATAATAATCTGAAACAATATTTGAATGATAGATTTTTCCAAAATAACCATAAAGAATTATTGAATTCTTATATTAACAAAACTTCAAATATAATGGAAAAATCATCAACAAACTTAGTTGAAAATGTTCAAAATATGATCGAGACATATCTTCAAACAAATAAACAACTATTGGTTGAGTCTATGACAAAAACCACTGATGATATTATTGATCAAGAAATGAAACTTTTTAAACCAAAAAGACAGAAATGGGAAACATCGATCGAGTTGATTAATAAATCTGATTCTATTACTAACACTTTCTTAAACAAAATAACTAATTCGATTGATGAGACAAAGAATATAATAAATACATCTAATGAAACAATTAACGATTCTATTATAAAAATTAATGAAACGTTCAATGATGAGAGCCACAAAGAAATGCATAAACAAATTACGAGTAATAAGACTATTAATGAAAGCATTCAAAATATCATGACAGAAACAGATTTACTAAGATCGAGTTTCAAGCAATCGCAATCGTTTACAAAGGAGTCGATGAATGAAATAAATGGATTAGATAAATCTATAAGGACAATACTGAACAGCATGAAACAAAATAAAACAAATGAAATGGATAATACAACTAAATTAACTAATGGGGACTCAGAAATTAAGGTACAGAACAATAATGGCCCATTGACAGTATCATCTAATAATTTTAACATAATCGAAAATGAACCAACTGAAGGTGATGATACCAGAAAAAGAAAGTTGACGGACAGTAATATATTAAAACAGTCTAAGATACCGAGGGTTGAATGAGATATATATAATAAATATACACCTATATATATGTAACATTGAGTATATAGAAATGTAATTATTTTAACAACATTTGCACAAATATTAAGCGTTAATAATTTTGTATTCACCCATTTCATGCAGTAATTCTTTAACTTCAGTTCTTGATTTACCTAATTTAACACATATCTTATCAAGTGATTCAAAATTATCCAAGGAATCAACTAGTAATAGTCTTTCATCAGCTGCTAACGTTAATTTTTTTTTGTTATCCCTGTTTTTACCTTTCACACCACTAATATCATCAGAAGACTTCCCACTATCAAATGATACTTTTGATAATTTTTTGTAAATTGAATTCAAAATCTTTTCGCCTACATCGAATTTAATATCTGAAGTCGAGAGTAAAAAATTATCTTTTGTATTTTTGTTTTTTTTCTTATCATATATTTTGTCTTTAGTCTTACCTGTAAGTATTGGATAGGAGTAAATCCTGTAAATCAATTTTTTATTTATACCAAATTTAATTAATCGTCTAATATCTATGTTATTAGACTTTATCGTTTCGTAATGATTATCATACCACATTTGTAAGGTTATTCCATGGTTTAAAGATCTATAAAGGTCAAACAATGTTGAGCTAGTTGGTAAATGATTATATTTATCTTCGGAATGGAAGAAATGGCCCTCACTTGAAAATGAACTTTCGGAATGTTTTCTATTTGAGTTATATGACAGAGATGATGCAGGTGATGAATGAGCTGGGGATAATGACAATCTATTGCTAAATGAGTACTGAGATGACATTGAATTTGTTTTGTTATGACCCTTCGAAGCATTTTTAAGAATACTCGTACTAGAATTCATATTGCTACCATGATTTGAGATCGAAGTTTCATTAAATGGCAATTTTAATATATTTGAATTTTTCGGCAGTGTCACATATGATTGACACTCATATGACAATTTTGGATCTGTCAGAAATTCATGAATTAAACTTGTTGGTGCATAAATGTTTGAAAATTGGAAAATATCTGTGATAATAACACATCTGTAAAATATCAAATGTCTGATACATTCTATTACTAAATTTGGATCACTATCACTTAATTTTGCAATATTTGAAATACTGTTCAAACCATCAATAAAAGGGAGAATCTTTAACATTGTTGGATCCCAATTGAGATCAATAACTTTGTTTAAATTTACAACTGATGTCGGAACAGCTTCAATTGATAATTGTACAGCTGTTGGTGGTATTAGCAAAGGGAAAATTTTTATATCTACAATATTTCCCTCATCAATTGGAATTAAACATTCAGAATAACTATTTAGATCTTGATATATTCTCATAATAAGATCTTGTATGGAAAATGTTGTTTTAGGTTTATTATGTATAGTATTTGGATCTTTGAAAAAAACAGGATCATTCTCAGCTAGTGATAATATTTGATTTTGTTCTTCAAGAACACGAAACATTTTGGCTAGTCTTTCAATAGCTGGTTCATAAGGTGATGTTTCACAATCATAACGGAATATAAAAACAAAATTAAAACTAAAGAAGTTCCTGGAATATGATGATGAGTTAACTGTTACCGGATATGATACTATTCTATAGTTTTCATATTTCATAGTCAGTAATTTGTGACATAGTTGAGGTTTGGGTATGATGTAATTCTTTACTGAATTGAAATTTATACTAAAATTTTGCAGGTTATTCGGAGGAAATTGATAACCA
Source organism: Kazachstania kunashirensis (assembly GCA_003708465.2). Lineage (NCBI taxonomy): Eukaryota > Fungi > Ascomycota > Saccharomycetes > Saccharomycetales > Saccharomycetaceae > Kazachstania > Kazachstania kunashirensis. The sequence goes on from PPOH02000260.1 coordinate 63,770, forward strand.
ACTTTAGAACCTTCTGTTGGATGAAAATTAGAATAAAAAATTGTGTGAATAGGCGTAAATCCCTTAAATTGTCTGTTCATTTTAATAGAGTGTCAGAAGTTTATTAATGGACAGCCCTACAGTTATTTCCTCTTTATATTAATAGTAACTGATAAAATGATATAAAGTTTTTTACTTTTTAACTTTTTTTGTAGAAAATAACTCCGGGTAATTATATACACTTTTATTAAAATTATTTAAACTATTCTATAATATTACCAAGTGAATCGTATTTCACTTCTTCTTCTTCTTCTTCTTCTTCTTCTTCGTCATCATCATCATCGTCCTCTATGATATTACCCAGCGAATCGTATTTCACATTATTGTTGATATCTTCTAATTCACCTTCTTCATCATCGTAGAATTCCTCTTCACCGTCAGTATCGAATCCTTCTTCGCCGTCCTTATCATTCAGCTCAAGTTTATTCATCCTGTTAATATTAGCCATCATCCATAAATCGGAATCCTCGGAGTGCTGTTTTCTTTCTTGCCTTTCTTGTTCAAGTTGATCTAACCATGCTTCTTCTGCTGCCTTGACCGATTCAGAATCTGTACATTGTTGATATATTTCTAACAACTCAGCATTAATTTTTAGAAACCCCAGACCCCAGGAAAAATTTTCTAATAGTTGAGTGGCCCAATCCATCCTTCCAACAATGGCGAAACATGCAGCTAATGCTTCCACACAATTTAACTTCCATGGTCTACCATAATTCACTTGGTTTGCTGCAACTAGATAAGGTAGTAACCTTTCATGTTTACCACCGATTTTATTAAATGGCACTTCATCTAAACGAGCCCAGGAACATTCCACAACTGAAGCACCAAATTCTTCTACAATAGCCAAATCGTCAGGACAAACTACCGTTTTACCATTTGGTGAAACCACAATACCTTGAAACTTTTGACCTACACGCAAGGAAGTAATCAAACCTAAACGTTCTAATTTCTTACCACTACAACGTTTTGGATCACAGTGGTCGAAATCCCACATAGCTAACTTGGTAGGAAACTTATTTGTTCCATGCGCATGAGCATGTTTGAACTCTGCAGATTTGTGGTTTTGTTTTGAATGGTGGCCATTTGAACCACGAGAATGGTTGGTTCTCGTATTACCATCATCTCTAGACTTATTTTTGCCCTTGGCCATCTTCGCTACACTTTATTATACTCTTGGTTGTATCAGATTACAGTATTGGTCAAACTGAAATTTTTCAGCTCATCGATTTTTTTTTTTAGATTTTTCATTACCAAAGCTATCAGCATCTCGATCAGTTGGAATACATATAAAGAGGCAATATTCTAGCAGTATTGTAGTTGTATCCACTGTTCTGATGGGCTGATTTTTATAGTATTCAGTAAAATTTATTTTTCAGATTTTTTTTTGGTTGGTTGAATTTTAAGTACCTCGATCTTGACATTTTTATTCTTCATCACATAATTCTATATAAGTTAGGGTTGCAAGCAATACTTTTCTTTGTAACATTCATGCTACTCACTTCTTTCCTCTTCATTGCGATGCCTATATTTACCGATTTTAAGGTAATAAAATTAGTTGAAAATTAGTAGTAACTACAGTAAAAAAGGACAGTTTTGCCAAAGATAAGCCAATGAGCATCCCATGTCCATAGATCTGAATTCTGCAGTAACATTTATAGATTCTGAAGGATCTGTGACTTCTTTGACACATTTACCTGTGTTGTTAAACCCTTTGGTCAATGCTGTGTTCAATTGTCCTAACCCCAATTCGTCGCCATTTAAGAAATTGTTCAACAAGATAACGTCCAAGACATTTCCAAAGTTTGCACTATTAGTACCGTCTTCATTTACCCTCTTTAACTATAAGGATATTCAGTCCAATATAATTTTAGCAAATCTTTGTCATTATGACCAGAATTTTCTATCATCCCATATCATCCAATTGGATGAACAATCCAAAACGGTTGACCCAATAAGTCCAGAATATCAGTATACTTTTAATACTCTTAATAATGTCCAAGTTATAATCAACTTCAATAAGAAAGTTCTGGTAACTACTAATAATTCAAGTTTCAAGAAAAAATGTAAAATTCTAAAATTAGATACTTTAACGAACTTTAATGACTATTTTTATCACGATTTTTTCACTCTAATATATATTGATCAACCACTTATAGACTCCAAAAGATTGGTCGAGACTGACACTTTGAAATGTTTTAGGTCAATACAGATAGAAGATAGAAAAGGTATAAAAACTAATGATAGATTGACTCAAGATAGTTCACAACAAAATAGAGCATCTTTTGAAAATACAATACGTTTACATCCACAATGGCGCCAGCGATTCGATACAGTATTCGGAAAGTTTAAAAATGCAACACTATCTTTAAAAGATATGTCCACAAACTTTCACAATATTATCCACGATTTTCTCAAGACTATGGAACAAGATGACCTCTTCAAAATTTTTGGTTCTGATCTGGGCCAACTAGTGGAAGAATATGTCGAAGTTAACTTATATGAAACTATCTGGAAAACTTTAAAGGCTCTTGAAAAAAACGATGATTGTTCAGAAGTCTTCTATACTCTTAATCATCTGTCCATCGATCAATTAGAAACAAATTTCTATTCCCAGAAATTTGAGAAGTTTGCACTATCCCAAATAGTAAAACTTGAGAAAAATATTGATAGGGCAATTCACAACTTTATGCATTTTAAGAAAACCGACACATTCTTTGAGAAATCAAAAATATTGATAGAAACATTACAAATTTTATCAGAGCCATTGGATTCAACACCAATTGATGCCGATACATTATTAAGTTTATTTGTATTAATTGTCAACAAAACGAATACCCATGATCTAATCTGTCATTTGCAATATTTACAAAATTTCTACTACAGTCAAGAAAATTCCAATGCAACAAAATTTGGTATTTTAGGTTACTCTATCTCAACATTGGAAGCGGTTACATATTATATAGATAGTAGTAACACTGAGAAGTTTAGTTACATCAAAGAGCATACTGAAAGTAGTATATCCTCTCTACTTGGTATAATCGAGAACCACAACAATGTATCGCCGACGATTTCCTTAGAAGAATATAAAGATGTTTTGAGATACAGAAATGAAGTCGGAGAATCTGTTTTATGTCTTTGTATAAAACATTTCCAAAACATTTTATTAAAGCGGTTTCTCACTGAATTTGAAACTGAATTTCCCTTAGAAGACCTTTTGGATGATGAAACTATTAATGGATCTACCCTTTTACATCAAGCATTTAAACACGACAACCACCAAGCTGCCTTAATGTTAATAAGTTTACTTACTGAAAATTGTACGCCGTTCGAATTAAAAGTTTATCTGAATAAGACAGATAAAGCACATAGAAGTATAGCTCATTACTTATCAAATCAAAGTGATATTTTAATTAAAGTAGGAAAATATATTAATTGGACCTTAAAGGATATCACGGGCAAGACGCCTCTTTTCACAATATTTAGATCTTATGACCAAACTAATTATTCTGAAATGGTTACTACAGCATTCAACCTTGCTCAAGAATCTTATACAGGGTTTTCATATAGCAATCATACAGACCCCAACGGAAATACATTGTTACATATTTTAAAGACAGAAATATCTATCTTATTAAATTCAACTTTCCCTATTAATATCAATGATAAAAATAAGAAGGGTTTAACCCCCCTTATGGTTTTCATTAAATATAATAGACTTGAAAATATTAAATTAATATTGAACGATAAAAAATTGAACTTCGTTAATCGATTTGATACCAACAAGTTTTTGACCTGTTATGATTATATTAGAAATCCAAAAATTCTCGATTTAATAACTAAATATCATATTGAAAATGGTTCAATATTTAAACATTGCATATGTCATTCTTTGAGAGTGTATACTAGTCCATCGTCTGGTTCAAATTTAAACTCTTCATTAAAACTTTCTACTATTCAAAAAAATGGGCAGGTATATCATACTGCTGTTAATATTAGAGTATTGAAAAATATTTTCAAGATCTTATTGAAGAAACACCCAATGATATTTGTACCTGTGGAAAATGCTCTAACTCAAATTAATAATTTAGTGTATACAAAAACAAACAATTGGCTCATGGACAATTTAACGTCACTAAACAAGTTCCAAAATAAAATGGCATTAATTGCCACTATTAATAATTGCTTAGATACCCTTATTGAGTTGGGGTATATCCCTATAGGTATTTTTGAACACGAAGATCTACTGGTTAAATGGATGAGAGAGGAGAGAAAATTGATTGTTCCAGAACCAATTAGAAAAATCAGAGAAAAGAAGAAAGATTTAGAACCTGAAGAAATTAACGTCATCAAATATTTCCTAAAATTTAACATCCAAGAATTAACTAGATTGAAGAAGATTGTATATACTTTAGAAAAGCTACTTATCTTTCGGAATATAAAATTAGGAGATAATTATGAATCTTTGGACATTTTAAAACAGTATATTTCTGATTCTCAAATTTCGAATATTAGAGATAGTTTGGCACAAGTTGCAGATATTAATAAAATTGAATTTGTTAATGACCATGATGATATATCTTTAAGTCCGAGCTTGTTAAACCTTGAATTTTTAAAGAAATGTATCGATCATCTTTATAAAAATATCGAGCATCTTTTAAATTATCAAATTCTAACATGGTGGAAGAACTATGGTGAGTTAATAGAAAATAATAAAATTTTGATGAAGAATAGTAATCAACATGTATCCACAAGTACTCGATCTGTGTCTAGTGGATCTAATAGTGGTGTTTTCGGTAATTTCTTGGAGAATCAAAGGATGAAAACTGAACAAAGAATACTAAACTCTAGTCATGAAATAACAAGACAGATCGAAAGTTTAAGTGGCGAAATTACTAAAAATCATGAAGAATTGGCAGAAGAATTAAGTAATTTTATGGTTTTTAAAAATAAATTTTTATTCGATGGTATAATTAAAAAAATGGTGATTGATAATATTGGAAATTTAAATGAAAACTATCTGCATATACAGGAAAAAATGAACCAATTTCAAAATATTTAAAATTAAGTAATATAATATATAATATAATTAAAAATTTATTAATTTTTAAAATTACACAAAACGAGATATCAATGTGCTACGTGGAAAAAATAAGATTAATTAGCAGATTCTTTGTTTTCAGTATTGGATGAGTCAGAGTTATCTGTACCAGCACCACCGAATAGATTACCAGCCATGTTTCTAATTGCTGGATTATTCATTAACTCATCAAGATTTGGCATACCACCACCGTTACCGCCAGTAAAATTTTCTGCCATTTGTCTGACCGCTGGATTTTGCATCATTGATTGAACTTTTTGCATTGTATTTGGATCACCCATCATTTGTTGAGCAGCTTGCATTAATTGTGGATTATTTAATAAACCACCTAAACCACCACCCAACATTGATGCCATATCTGGCATACCACCAGCAAATGGATTAGCACCTGCATCATTTGATTCATTATTTTCTTGTGGGATATCTTTTGAAGCTTGTTCAACTTGAGTTGTATTTTCTAAATTTAACGATTGTTCAACTTTCTTCTTTGCAGTTTCATAATCTCTTTTCATTACATCTGTTGCTTTATCACCTTCGATATCTAAAACTTTTTTATAAGCTTCTAATGCTTCTTCTGGTTTATCTTGGGCATATTTAGCAAAACCTAATCTTGAATAACCCTTTGAATAGGATGGATCATTCTTAATAGCTTGTTCAGCGTCTTCAATGGCTTCATCATATTGTTTTAATGATGAATGAGCAGCTGCTCTATTAGCGTAATAAATTGCATTAGTTGGTAAAGTATTAATTGCATCTGTATATTTTTCTATAGCTGATGTGAAATCTCTAGTAGCCATTGCTTTATTACCTTCTAATTTTAAAGATTCTGCTTTAGCTTTAATTTGAGCATCTTCAATTGGAATATTAACTTTAACGTCTTCTGTAGTATTGGATTGATCAATTTGTTCACTAGTAGATTGAGATAACAACTCTGGTAAAGATTTACCATTAAATTTTGAAGCTATAATGCTGGCAACATTATCTCTATCAAATTCAAAGGCTTCAGTTATACAATCAATTGCAACATTTAATGAATCAGTACTATCCTCTGAAACACTTTTCTTATCAATAGCATTAGATAAGAAATCGACAATTAATGAGGACACTTCTTTATTGGAGTAGGACATTATTTTAGCAGTTATCTATCGTCTTCTCACACTTTAATGTAATCGTTTGCACATATATTATTACTTCTAAAACGTCGTATGTGTTATCATCGATCGTGTTAAAACTAATTTTATTTTGACTTTTGGGCCAAAGAATTTTGAAAATAAAAATTCCAAAAAATAAAAATAAAAAATAATCTTCCCCGCCAGGACTCGAACCTGGAATCTTCTGGTTCGTAGCCAGACGCCGTGACCATTGGGCCACGAGGAACAAGATTTATTAAAAACTTACCATAGAAGGAACTGAGTAGTTTACAATTATTAAATAATGTTTCTTCAGGATATTTTAAAGTTTACGATTGTGTTGCTTTAATGGGGAATACACTGGGTGTCCCTACCCAGAAAAAAACATATGAAGGTACGTCTGTACACCCTGCTTTGTCGTCTGTGTCGTCTCTGTCTGTGTCGCAAATCTTCTGTCGCAAAAGCATATGTATATATTTATATATACAATATACAAAGATTTATGATATACAGCAGGCTAAGTGTCCAGTACTGTAATGGATTTCACTCAACTTGCTTACAAGTGCCATTGGGCAATCGACAAATTCAAGAGTTTCGTGACAGCAAACTGTGCACGTATACTGAAACGGTTCCAGAGCAGCCGACATGGAAAAGAAATCAAAACCATCACCACTGTACTATCCCCGCCTATACAACTGGCCAATGGGCCTATTATATATTTGGAGTACAACTACAAGAAGGGCAAGATCAAGTATCCAGACACAAAACTAGCATACCAAACCAGCATTATAACAACTTTGACGCCAGATAAAGCCAGATTGCAAAGGAGGCAACAGATGCACAAACCCCACACCAACAATGCCCAATACTTCAATGTATCCCACTCTATCATGTAATACAGTAGTATTGTTTAGTAATATTTAGTATAGTACTATAGTATTATAGCACCCGGGTAACCCTGTGGGCTAATATTAAAAAATAAAGAAATTCGATTAAAATTAAAGAGAATAACCTGATGGAAGTGGTTGAGATTGTACAGATTGTATTTGACTAATTTGATAAAGTGCATTGTTGGAGCTAGGTTTAGTGTGTATCGTTATGTCTACAAGAAAGAAAAATATTCTAAAAGTTATTATATTGGGTGATTCCGGTGTTGGTAAGACATCTCTGATGCATCGTTATGTTAACGACAAATATTCTCAACAATATAAAGCAACAATTGGTGCAGATTTTTTAACAAAGGAAGTTAATGTGGACGATAATAAAATTGCTACCATGCAGGTATGGGATACAGCAGGTCAAGAGCGTTTCCAATCCCTAGGTGTTGCTTTCTATAGAGGTGCAGATTGTTGCGTTTTAGTTTACGATGTAACAAACATAAAATCTTTTGAACATATTAAATCATGGAGAGATGAATTTTTAGTTCATGCTAATGTTTCTTCACCAGAGACTTTCCCATTTGTTATTTTAGGTAATAAAATTGATGCAGATGATTCCAAAAAAGTTATAAATAATAAATCTGCACAGGATTTAGCAAAATCCTTAGGTAATACACCTTTATTTTTAACAAGTGCAAAAACAGCAATTAATGTAGATACTGCATTTCAAGAAATTGCTCGTTCCGCTTTACAACAAAATCAAAATGATGCTGATGCATTCGAAGAAGATTTTAATGATGCTATTAATATTCAACTAGACACTGATTCAAATTCTTGTAGTTGTTAAAATGATATACAAAAAAATAAACATATGCACACTACTGTACTAGTATCAAGTCGTCTTCAAATTAGTAGATATATATGTATCTATATACCACAATGTCTTACATTTTTGCAGAAACAAAGAAAATAAAAATTCTATAATAAAAAATATTATTAGTATATTGTATGTAAATAGTTATGTATTTTTTGTCATTGTTGTTTTATAAATAGTATTGATTTAACGTTTAAATGACATGTTTTTACCCCTAGTACCTGCTTTTCTCTTCTTCGGAGCCCTTGGACCTTCTTGAATAGAAGAAAATGGATCGAACTTACGCTTATTATAGCCCTTATTTTTCTTTTTGTCATTATTTAATACCTTTGTAGCCTTACTATAATCAATAACGTCACTAGTACTTGAAGTCTTGTCATTTCGTTGACGTTTGGAACCTCCTCTGTTGACCCTTTTCAAAACAATAATTTCATCAAGATCTTCAGCAGGTTTAATTTTATTCTTGCTTTCATTTGCTTCAACCAGTATTATAGATTCCTTATTGTTCTCTTCTTCTGGAACTATCTCCGGTAGAACCTGTTTTATTACAGGAACCTCATATTCAATATCGTCTAATGCTTCAAGATGTTTGATGTAATCGGAAGCGCGAAGTTCTAATTGTTCCTTGCCAACTTCTTTCTTACTTTCATTATTTGTATACTTGATAATCTTATCGTTATTCTTCAAATTACCAAAAAATATGGATAATTCAAGTTCTCCATCAGCTAATTTATCCTTTGTATCAAAATTAGAGTTGTGGCTTCCTACTAATTTGCTGAAGTTATTGCCAATATTTTTGATTTGTGGCACAGATATCTTATTAATTAAATCATCTATAACATCTTCTTCACTATCCTTGGAACTTAAATTGACCTTATTTCCAGTTTCTTTCATGTTTGTTAAACATGTTTTAATTAGGTTAGCAATGATTTTGGAATTGGATCTCACATAATCAGTGACCATATTACTTACCGATACAACACCGACTGGATCAATAGGGGAATATGCTACTAATGATACAATTAATTGATTTGGCATAACATATCTTGGCGATTCGTCGTCTCTTCTTGCAATTAAGTCTCTCCAATTAAACAATTCTTTTAATAATTCTTCCTTCTCTAATGGTATATTATATTGAAACATCAGAGATTTCCATGGATCCTCTTTTTCAATTGGTGAATAAACGGTTGGTGAAAACACTTTTGGTCTATACTTCGAATATTCAAATCTTCTCTTTGCAACATTTCTAGATTCATTCAAAACGCCCGCTAATTTGTTACTTTCCACTAATTTATTCCTTAGTTGATCGTATATATTTAATAGGAAATGTGTATCGGCCCTGGCATAGGCTGTCATAGCTTTTGACAGAGGTCTTATTCTCCAATCAGCTAATTGATATTTCTTAGATGTCTTGAAATTAGCATATTTCTCTAACAAAAATGCTAAACTATGTCTTGGTAAACCGAGAGCTCTTGATGCATGGAAAGTATCGAATAAACCGACAATATATAACCCTAAATCTCTTTGTAACCAGATAATATCCATAAATGCACCATGTAAAACTTTAACTACCATAGGATTTGTAAAAATTCCATTTAATACATGTAATTCATCTCTTAGATTGATAGTATCGATTAAATAATCTTTTTCTCTCGTACTAATTTGCATTAAAGAAACAATACCATAATAACTTCTATAATCATGATGTTCTAAATCGATGGCTAATTCAGAAAAGTTTTTTAATTCTGTTATCATTTTATTTAGGGATTCGACATTATCAACCCATATAGCTTCAGTTTCACTCCATACAGTCGATGATATTGGATCTTTAATTTGCAAAACATTTTCATTATATTCCTGATGGTCAATTTCGTATTCGTAAGGTTGTAAATAATGAGACGGAATATTTTCTTCTTCTGGAACAAGTACTAGCGATTCTTCAAATGGTTTCAATGCATTAGGTTTTTCTTTTAATAATGGATGGAAAGGATGAGATTCACTGTTATCTACTGGTGTACTGAAGTTCAATTGGGGTTTTTCTACCCTCACGTTTCCATTTGTATCATTACCACCGAATTCATCTAGATATTGAATATTTGAGCCAGTAGACTTTGCAGAATTGAGACCTCTAGTCAGTATATCTAAAGAACGATCTGATTTTTCGAATAAATTATCTATTAAATTAGTCACATCCTTCCAAGAATCATTGAATGAGCCCTTCTCGCTATCTAACGGTTCAAAATGTTCATCGATAGAAGATAATACGGAATTTATCATGTCGATAACATCAGTAGTGAGTTGTGAAACAGAATCAGATACATTCTTATCTAAACTCTTGTAAAACTCGATATCTTGAGCAGCTAAAGCGGAAGAAGCTCTCACAGTGCCTACTAAACTTTCAAGCAACGCTTTCTGTTCCTCTGGATTCATTATATATTCTCTTCGGTGCTCCTTTTCAGGCCCCCCCCCCCCAACACTACACTCATACAAACTATAATTCAATCAAAAAAAATTTTTCACTTAAAAATCGCGATGAGCCGATGCCCTCTGGAAAAGATATGTTTATTATAAAATACAAGATAAACGAGAAAAGTTGAAGAGTTCAAGAGCAAGAGATCAGTTGTTGTAGGTGAGGTGAGGGTGTATTGTTTGGATTTAGGATGATTTTCGATTGTTAGATTCGGTGAAGAATGTATCACTTTTTTCATTGCCATTTGTTTCTCCTATCTTGCACCGTTGGTAGGTTTTTCAGCAAAAATAACTTGTATATAAGTAATGATTTAGGCGTATACTAAACAATAATCCATTGGACTAGTATATCTGCATAGATTGTTGTAAATGACTTGGAATATCAAACAATCCGTTGAGTCAATGACGATTGATTTAGTCCCGACATCGGACATGCTTCACTTTTTGGCAGGAAAAAGACAAGAATTTTTGACAGATCTCAATTGTTGAGTGATTAATTGAACAATGATATATAAGAGAATGGAGACACGATTTATTTATACTGTCTGTCAAACGTATAGGACTACCTGAGCAATGTCGTCGAATGTTCAGAAGCGGAATACTGCCAAAACAGCTATGTCTGTTACATGCGAGGATGAAAACTCGTTAAGCAACAATGAGGGAGTAAAAAGAGTTACAAAATATAAACTATACTCCTGGGAAGAGATTCCAGACTGGCAAAAGGATAATGAATATATACATGCAGGTTATGTAAAGGAAACGAACAGTTTCACTGATTGTATTAATAGTTTATTCTATTTACATAACGAATCGGTAAATATTTATAGTCATTTGTTGCCTGGGTTATTTTGTTTGGTTCTAATTCTGATAGCCAAGTACTTTATCCCTATATTTACTACGACAACATCCAAAGACTATTTTTTCATAAATTTATTCTTCTTCGGTGCATGTACATGTCTTATTCTGAGTAGTACATTTCATTGTTTAAAAAGTCATTCGTTATATGTCGCGAAATTTGGTAACAAGTTAGATTATTTAGGTATCGTAGTGTTGATTTCAACATCAATGGTTAGCATCCTATATTATGGATTTTACGATAGTGCAATAATGTTTTATATTTTTTCAGGTATAACTGTTTCATTTGGTATCGCCTGCGCAATTGTATCTCTAGATGACAAATTTCGTTCAAGGGAATGGAGACCATATAGAGCTACAATGTTTGTACTTTTTGGATTATCTGCGGTATTACCAATTGGTGCAGGGTTATACTATTATGGTCTTTTGGAGACTTGGACTAGGGTTCAAATTCAATGGATATTATTAGAAGGTTTTTTCTATATACTAGGTGCATTCTTGTATGGAGTTAGGTTCCCTGAAAAGCATAACCCTGGAAAATATGATATGTGGGGCCATTCCCATCAAATCTTCCATATTTTAGTTGTAATCGCGGCATTTTGTCATCTAACAGGATTGATTAATAGTTATATTTATGCCCATACATACATATTACCAAGTTTGAAAAACTTAAATATACCCTAGATATATGTATATATAATATATATATATATCGCGATTATAAAATATCATGATAAAAAAACTATGGAGCAACTAACCTTATTACGGTTTACAGCTTAGCAATGTCTTTTATGTGAATAATACAGTTAAAAATGAAATGCTTCCACTCGGAGTTGAACCGAGGATCTCCACATTACTAGTGTGGCGCCTTACCAACTTGGCCATAGAAGCTTAATTTGTTAAGTTCTCACTTTTGAAAGATGTACAGGTCGGAAAATAGTGGCAAACATGGTTAATCACCCACTAATTTAATATTGTTGATCAAGCAATGATCAGATAAAATAAATGTGAGACTCGAATATGAACAGGAGTGTACCTCAAAATAAAATATTGATCAAGTAATGACCAGATAAAATAATTACGAGACAGGTAATAAATATGAACCTCAAAATAAAGTAGAAGTGATCCTAGTATCATAAAGAAAACATAATTATTATTAGGATTACTAATGAAGAATAAAAGTGAACTTATATAAACTGATGATGAACTAATGAAATTAGTTGATAAAGTTCAGGTTCTATATATATTGTATACGTAAGAGAGACAGAGTTCCAACTCCTGACATTTATAAGTAGAACATAATACGATATGACTTTAGAAACAACTAATACTAATCAACAAGAAGTTCAACAAAATAAAACAAATCTTTCTACCGTATCATTGATTTATATTGTTTACTGTAATTATGATTTTTTAACGATCTAATTATTCTTGAAATTATACATTTTCAAACAAATTATAAATTTTTTAAATTTTTTCTATTAATTTTTTATATAACATAATTAATTAAATATATGAAGACATATATATGTATCTATAGGTAATAGTAAACCAAAGATTAATTGAATGAATATTATTATGATATTGTTTCAGAAAATTGTAAATGCAATATTGGAGAAAAGGAATAATGATAATGCTTTTTTATTTTATTTTATTTTATATTTGTTGTTTTAAATTTCAGTTTGATCAATTCTAACAATTGAAGATTTTTGTTTTAAACCTTCTTTAATTAATGCTAATTTTTCACTAAATTTACATTCAGGATAATTTGGAATACCACCGATTTTTAATATTTCAACTAACGGATATGTATAACTTTCATGTGATGGTGAAATATATGTAACCAATTTACCACCTTCAGATACAGCTAATTTATGATGATCTTTAAAATTGAATTGAAATGTACCATCACTTAGTTCAAACATAACAAATGGTTTAAATCTTGTATATCTTCTTAAAAATACATCATCTTTATGATATTCTTCACGACCAAATGTTGAAACACGACTTAAATTTGCCTTCATATAAGTTGCAAAAAAATCAACAACTTCAAGGTATCTATTTAATTCACGTGGTCTTTCAGATAACAAATAATGACTTGCAATCCAACCTTCTTTATCATCATAACTAATATACCAAAATTCTTCTGCATCAGCTAATCTTAAAACTGTACAACCATTATTAAATAGTACACCAATATCTTCTGTTGATAATTGATATGAGAAACCATGTTTATTTGAATAATCAACCCATTTTGTTACTATCATTGGATGTTTAATTTTTGGTAATCTTGATTGTGGTAAACCACCCATCTTTTTTTGTGCTTCAGCCTCTAATATACCGTTTAATGTTAAATGACATTCACTTGCTAAAATTCTTAAAGAAATTTCAGATTTAATTAAATTTGTTGATGTTGGTACTAAACTTCTTTTAATTGTTTCTTGTTGTGCTCTACGAATTCTTGCTTGTCTTGCTAATTCATTTAATTTTCTTTGTGATTCAATATCAATAACTTCTTTATATTTATTTTTAGTACCACCTGGTGATAATGAATGTGGTAATACTGTTGCAATTGTTTGTTGTTGTTGTTGTTGTTGTTTTAATAATTCATCATCAATACCGTTATTATTATTATTATTAGTTAATGGTAAGATTGGTTTCTTTTGATTATAAGATGAATAATCTAATAAACCAGATTTATCCATACAATTTCTAAAATTAATTAATGATTCATTAACTGAAATTTCATTTTCATAATTTGGTATATCTGTCATTACTGTATCATGTGTTGATGATGGGAAACAACCTCTAAACCATAAATAATCCATAATTTCTTGAATTGATGGTCTTTCTAATGGATCAATTGATAAAATATCTTGAATTAAGAGTTTTGCTTCATCAGAAATTAATTTATCATTTGGGAAATTAAAATCACGACATTTAATTCTTTCATAAATTGTATTAACATCTTTTGATTGAAACGGTGGTTTACCAATTAATAAAGCATAAATCATTACACCAATTGACCAAATATCAACTTCAAATGAATGACCGGAATGTTTACCCATTAATACTTCTGGTGCAATATAATTTGGTGTACCACAAACTGTATATTTACGTTCTCTATCATTTGCTAAAGTTGCAGCTAAACCAAAATCACCAACTTTTAAATTAAAATTTTTATCGAAAAAAATATTACCTAATTTTAAATCTCTATGAATAACTCTTCTTGAATGCATATATTTAATTGCACCACAAATTTGAGTTGTGAAAAATCTAACTTCTGGTTCTGTTAATAATTTTCTTTTCTTCAATAAATCCATTAATGAACCATTTGGACAAATCTCTAATAAAATATAAACATTTGTATCATCTTCAAAACAATCAATGAATTGAACAATATTTGTATGTTTCATACTTTTGTGAATTTGAATCTCTGACAATAATTTTTTTCTTGTCTTTTCTGATTTAATTGAAATTTTTGCTACTGTCTTCGCAGCAAAAATTTTACCAGAATCATCTTTAATTTGAAAACAACGAGCAAAACCACCTTCACCTAATGAATGACCTCTATGATAATTTCTACCTCTTGTTTTAATTAAAGATGGTGGAGTTTTACAAAGTGAAGATAATTTTTCTTTTTTCTTTTTTTGTGGAGGTTGTTGTTTATTATTATTATTATAATAACCATCTGCATCATTTCTTTTATTGTTATTGTGATGATGATGATTAAAATTTTCTTTATTTTCAATTAAATTATTATTTTTAATTGGTGTATGATTACCATTTGATCTTGTATTTAATTGTTTTTCATTAACAGTTTGCAAAGGTGCTAATGACATATTCGAAATATGGAATGAAATGTAATGTAAATTAGGGTATTAGGGGGGGAATAGTTAATTAAATTATAATAATAAAAAAAAACACACTTGTATTATAAGAACCAGTTTTTATTATTTATTTTTACAACTTAGTAATAATAACCTTTTCTTTAATTCCCAAAAAAAAAAAAAAAGGTATGAAGAGAGTCCTTGAGAAGATATAATATAATATATATGTAATACTATTTTTTTTTTTATCAAAAAGTAGTAAAATATAAATATCTTTATATTAAAAGTAAAGTAATAATAATAAAATGTTTTTGTGTCACACCCAATCAATATTATCAATAAAAAATCTAAAATTTTAAGAAAACAAAACTAAATATTTTTCTCTAACCTAGAATGATACAAGTGCTTGTAAATGGACCAAATTACTCTTTAAAAAACCAATAACAAAAATATATATATATACGTTACTGTGTAAACGGGTATATTTCAATGAATTGTTTATAATATATATATATATATTTATTAATTTTAAAACAAGAATGAAAACAAAAACAACTAACGTATCTAAAAAAAGGGACTGTAATTAGTTTATCCACGGTGCTTCGACCCTCCAGATGCTTATAACTTATATAACATATCGAACTTGTAACTATTGTTGCTGTTTGTTTTGGTTTTTACCCAAAACTGTTCTATTATTTGTTTACATTTAAGCCGTTTTAGGAAAAATTAACAATTTTGAACAAAATTTTTCATTTTACATTTAACATAGCATAGGAATGATGATCACCAGAAGGGGGGACAGTGTTATTACCGCAAACGTATATATTAGTACTCAGCTGTTAGTCACATGTGCACTCCAAACTAGCTCATGCACCGAATTTGTTTAAAAATGTTATATAATACTTGCTATCGTTATTATTATATCGGTATTATATATGTTTAAAACTGCATTATTTACCCGGACAGATTAGTTTGTCAAAATTTTTTTGATTTTGGAAAGAATTTGAAATTCGAAATTTTGCCTATGATTTACGTGTAGAATTGTTTGTAAATAAGTTGGTTAATCAGTTTTGGGTAGTCGTTAGACACTTGTTTTGTTGCACAGTGGGTTTTATCTGTAGTACAGCGTGCCGGCTTATTGTCTCAATTGCATTAATGACGAAAGCTATGTCTTCTGACGACGAGGATATTCCTCTATCACAATCGAACAAGAGGAAAAATAATGTTAAATTGGAAGTTGGGAACGGCAGTGATATTGATTATGATAGTGATAATGTACTATCTGAACAACCGAAGAAGAAGAAGAAGAAGAAGACACTAAAAAAAATTAAAATTAAAGATGAAGTGAAAAAGAGCGATGCTGATGAGGCAGAAGAAGATGAGGAGGACGAAGAAGAAGAAGAAGGTTATAAATGGTGGGAAGATGAAAATGCAGATAATACGGCATGGACAAGTCTAAAACACAACGGTGTAATGTTTCCACCACCTTATCAACCTTTACCATCACATATAAAACTTTATTACGATAATAAACCCGTTGAATTATCACCAGAAGCCGAGGAAGTTGCTGGATTTTATGCTGCTTTATTAGAGACTGAACATGCTAAGAATCCTGTTTTTCGAAAGAATTTTTTCGATGATTTTTTACAAGTCTTGAAAGAAAATGGTGGTACATTAAATGGCATTAAAATTGAATCATTCGATAATTGTGATTTTAGTAAAATTTATAATTATTTTGAAATTTTAAAAGAAGAAAAGAAAAAATTATCTGCACAAGAGAAGAAACAAATTAGATTAGATAAACAAGCTTTTGAAGAAACCTATAAATTTTGTGAATTGAATGGTAGAAAAGAACAAGTTGGTAATTTTAGAGTCGAACCACCAGATCTATTTAGAGGTCGTGGTAAACATCCAAAGACAGGTAAGTTGAAAAGAAGAGTACAACCGGAAGATATTGTATTGAATTTAAGTAAAGATGCTCAAATACCAAAACCACCTGAGGGACATAAATGGGGTGAAATTAGACACGATCCAAATGTTCAATGGTTAGCAATGTGGCGTGAAAATATCTTCAATTCATTCAAATATGTCAGATTAGCAGCAAATTCGACATTAAAAGGTCAAAGTGATTTGAAAAAATTCGAAAAGGCAAGACAATTAAAGGGTCATATCGATACTATTAGAAGAGACTATAGAAAAAATTTAAAGAGTAAAATTATGTTAGAACGTCAAAAAGCTGTTGCAATTTACTTAATCGATGTTTTTGCCTTGAGAGCAGGTGGTGAAAAATCTGAAGATGAGGCAGATACAGTCGGTTGTTGTTCCCTAAGGTATGAACATGTTACCTTAAGACCACCAAATATTGTCATTTTTGATTTCCTTGGTAAAGATTCCATTAGATTTTATCAAGAAGTGGAAGTCGATAAACAAGTATTTAAGAATCTAACAATTTTCAA